>SJYO01018757.1:92983812-93173843 GCA_006410555.1 Capra ibex
CACCAGACCATAAGGGTAGAGAAAGTCTTAAAAGGTGTCAAAGAACACTAGGTGTGTCAGTTTCATAAACCGTATCAGTTATTTCGTCTTTATCTACAAAAAGACCTTGAGAGAACGAAAAAGGTACTAGGTCGTCTACAACCGTTAAACTAGAGACCAAGGAGACGGAAAAGATTTTGGTCGAACTTGTAGTCCTTCAAGTGCCAAGTGTATAACGACTTCTGACCGAACCTCTTAAAACTCGTAATGAAATGATCGTACACTCTACTCACGTTGACACCCCATCAAACTCGTAAGAAACCGTAACGGAAAGAAACCCTAACCTTACTTTTGACTGGAAAAGGTCAGGACACCGGTGACGACTCAAAAGGTTTAAAAGCCCGTATAACTCACGTCGTGAAAGTGTCATTATAGAAAGTCCTAAACTTTGTCGAGTTGACCTTAAGGTAGATCGAAACAAGCATCACTACGAAAGATTCCGGGTGAACTGGAGTGTAAGGTCCTACAGACCGAGATCTACTCACTAGTGTAGTAGTACTAATAGACCCAGCACTTCTAGAAAAAACATGTCAAGAAGGCACATAAGAACGGTGGAGAAGAATTATAGAAGACGAAGACAATCCACGTATGGTAAAGACAGGAAATAGCTCGGGTAGAAACGTACTTTACAAGGCAACCATAGAGATTAAAAGAATTTCTCTAGAGATCTGAAAGGGTAAGACAACAAAAGGAGATAAAGAAACGTAACTAGCGACTTCTTCCGAAAGAATAGAGAAGAACGATAAGAAACCTTGAGATGCAAGTCTACGAATATAGAAAGGAAAAGAGGAAACGAAAAGCGGAGAGAAGAAAAGTATCGATAAACATTCCGGAGGGGTCTGTCGGTAAAACGAAAAAACGTAAAGAAAAGGTACCCGTACCAGAACTAAGGACAGAGGACATGTTACAGTACTTGGAGTAAAGTATCAAGGAGTCCGTGAGATAGATAGTCTAGATCCGGGAATTTAGATAAAGAGTGAAGGGGACATATTAGTATTCCCTAAACTAAATCTAATATGGACTTACCAGATCGTCAAAAGGGATGAAAGAAGTTAAACTCAGACTTAAACCATTATTCCTCAAGTACTAGACTCGGTGTCAGTCGAGGACCAGAACAAAAACAACTGACATATCTCGAAGAGGTAGAAACCGACGTTTCTTACATTAGTTAGACTAAAGCCACAACTGGTAGACCACTATAGGTACACGTCTCAGAAGAGAACACAACAACCTTCTCCCACAAGCGATACTGGTCACGTAAAAGAACCGTTTTGAGATAATCAGAAACGGGACGAAGTAAGGCGTAAGGTTCCGGTTTAAACGGACAATGAGGTCCACAAAGAACTGAAGGATGAAAACGTAAGGTCAAGGGATATTACTTTTCCTGTAGAAAAATCCCACAATCAAGATTTTCCAGAACGTCCAGAAGTATTTTGGCAAGTTGAAGTCGAAGACCAACCCCGTATCTGAACCTATTGACACTATCACTTACCAAACGGAACCTCTGCTTGTCTCTAGTAAGACAGTAAAAACTCTGACGTAGGTTCATGACGTAAAGCCTGAGAAAACAACTGGTACTACCGATGAGGTAAAGAAGACTCCCTAAGGACGGGCGTCATCATCTATATTACCAGTAGACTCAATTTAAGTGGGTAAGGTCAGGTAAAATCAAGCGACTAAGGATCTTACAGTTGCAAGTGGGAACGGTAGAGAACAAACTGGTGAAGGTTAAACGGAACTAATTACCTGGACTGTAAGGTCCAAGAATACGTTATAACGAGAAATGTCGTAGTCTAAAACGAAGATAGTGGTCAGTGTAGGTGTTGACCCATAACAAAAACGAAACCGAAGTAGGGAAGTAAGAAAGACCTCAACAAAGAGGTGACTAGAGGTCATCGTATAACCCGTGGATTACTGGACCCCTCAAGGAGAAAACCATAGGATAGTAAAACGGAAAAGTATGACAAGTACTTGTCATACTTTTACAGTCGGGTTACGGCGGAGGATTTGTGGACGGGAGAGGGTCAGGAGTCTCCTCCCACATGACTTTAAAGATAGTACCAAGACGGACAAGATGACGACGATTTAACGAAGTCAGCACAGGTCGAGAAGTGTTGGGACCCCTTACATCGGGTGGTCCGAGGAGACAGGTACCCTAAGAAGTCAGTTCTTATGATCTCACCCAACGGTAAAGGAAGAGGTCCCCTAGAAGGGTTGGGTCTATAGTTTGGGTGTAGAGAATACAGAGGACGTAACGGTCCTCTCAAGAAATGGTGATCGTGGTGGACCCTTCGGGACAGGACAGGAGTCAAATCAAGTCAAGTCAACGAGTAAGTACAGACTGAGAAACACTGGGGTCCCTGACGTCGTACGGTCCGGAGGGACAGGTAGTGGTTGAGGGCCCGAAATGAGTTTAAGTACAGGTAACTCAGTCACTATGGTAGGTTGGTAGAGTAGGAGACAGCAGGGGAAGAGGAGGACGGAAGTTAGAAAGGGTCGTAGTCCCAGAAAAAGTTTACTGAGTCAAGAAGTGTAGTCCACCGGGTTCATAACCTCGAAGTCGAAGTTGTAGTCAGGAAGGTTACTTATAAGTCCTGACTAAAGGAAATCCTACCTGACCAACCTAGAGGAACGTCAAGTTCCCTGAGAGTTCTCAGAAGAGGTTGTGGTGTCAAGTTTTCGTAGTTAAGAAACCGTGAGTCGAAAGAAATATCAGGTTTATAGTGTAGGTATGTAATGATGACTTTTTTGGTATCGGAACTGATCTGTCTGGAAACAACCGTTTCATTACAGAGACGAAAAAATTATACGGTAGATCCAACCAGTATCGAAAAGAAGGTTCCTCATTTGTAGAAAATTAAAGTACCGACGTCAGTGGTAGACGTCACTAAAACCTCGGGGGGTTTTATTTCAGAGGGTGACAAAGGGGTAGATAAACGGTACTTCACTACCCTGGTATACGGTACTAGAAGCAAAAGACTTACAACTCGAAATTCGGTTGAAAAGTGAGAGAAGAAAGTGAAAGTAGTTCTCCGAGAAATCAAGAAACGAAAGACGGTGTTCCCACCACAGTAGACGTATAGACTCCAATAACTATAACGAGGACCGGTAGAACTAAGGTCGAACACGAAGAAGGTCGGGTCACAAAGAGTAATACATGAGACGTACCTTCAATTTATTCGTCCCACTGTTATATGTCGGAGCTGTATAAGGAAAGGGATAAACCTTGGTCAGACGACAAGGTACAGGTCAAGATTGACAACGAAGGACTGGACGTATGTCTAAAGAGTTCTCCGTCCAGTCCACTAAACCATAATGGTAGAGTAATTCTTAAAGGGTGTCAAACACCACTAGGTGTGTCAGTTTCCGAAACCATATCAGTACAGGACAGGATAAGGTTCAATTAAGACTAACTCCATCCTACGAGTTTGTCGGAAACGACGAACTCCTTCCCCATCATGAAACGGGACCTGTGATAATAAGTCCAGGAAAAGTTCCTGGACTCCCTTCTCTCGAACTGGTGACTCATCGTCGGGAAGACCCTAAGACGACAGGTACATATCTCGGGTACCTCTTTTGTATAGATGGAGAAGTCAAGAGTTTATGACCAAGAGTTCAGTAATCTTCGACCTTTTTTGTTCTTAGACAAACGGACGATCACGGATCCCGAAGGGTCCACTACGATCACCATTTCTAGGGTGGACGTTACGTCCTCTGTATTCTCTATACGTAAGCTTGGGACCTAGTCCTTCTAAGGGACCTCCTCCTCTACCGTGAGGTGAGGTCATAAGAACAGACCTCTTAGGATACCTGTCTCCTCGGACCACCGGATACCGGGTGTCCCAGCGTTTTTCAACCTGTATTGACTCGTACGTCACATCAGGAGGACTGAATACCGGAGGTCTTGACTCTCTTATTTAAGGACAACAAAGTTTGGTGGTTCAAACACCATTAAACAATCTCATCGGTATTTTTTGATTATATGGGGTTATAAATCGTCGAATTTCGTTGTAATTTGAAAAAAAAAAAAACGGTGTGGTACGTCGTGTGTCCTAGAATCAACAGGTTCGTCCTAGCTTGGGTACGGGGAAGTGACCTTCGGGTCTCAGAATTGGTGACCTGGTGGTCCCTTCAGGTGTCCTCGTAAACAATTGAGTATCGAAGGCCCTCAGTCCTTAGGTCCGTGTCAAATCGTTCTACTGGAACTGAATAGGGGAAGTTGCGATTGTCGAACGACCCGTAAAACCACGATTAATTTAAGAACATCTAACTGGCTAAACGAATTATATAAATTATTTGGTTAAAAAGAAGAAGTCCTAAGGAAGACCCGAGTGTTTTAACGTTCATGACACATCGAGAGACACGCTCCTATAAAATTCCCGTAGTGGAATCTAACAGACTCTCTTTCCACAGTACATTTAAATTTCATTATCACGACTGTCAAAAACTATTTTTAGTGGCTCGAGTAAATTAAAAAATTATCGTGTTTATCTAACAAAGGAAAGGAAAGAAAAAGTTCCGATTATTGTCGCGGAAATATTTACGAAAAGTTGGAAGCCGCACCACTTCGGCTTAAGGACGTTCAATGTTCTCGTTTGTAGTAGAAAATCCTAAACTTTATCGAGTTGACCTTAAGGTAGTGTAAGTGGTCAAAACAAGCATCACTACGAAGGATTCCGGGTGAACTGAAGCGTAAGGTCCTACAGACCGAGATCCAACCACTAGTGTGGTAACACTAATAGATCCAGTACTTCTAGAAAAAAGATATCAAGACACATAAGAACGGTGGAGAAGAATTATAGAAGACGAAGACAATCCACGTATGTTAAAGACAGGAAATAGCTCGGGTAGAAACGTACTTTACAAGGGAACCATAGAGATTAAAAGAACTTCTATAGAGATCTGAAAGGGTAAGATAACAAAAGGAGATAATGAAACGGTTGTTTCCAGACAGATCAGTTTCGATACCAAAAAGGTCAGTAGTACATACCTACACTCTCAACCTCATATTTCTTTAGACTCACAGCTTCTTAACTACGAAAACTTGACACCACAACCTCTTCTGAGAACTCTCACGGAACCTGACGTTCCTCTAGGTTGGTCAGGTAGGATTTCCTTTAGTCAGGACTTATAAGTAACCTTCCTGACTACGACTTCGACTTTGAGGTTAGGAACCCGGTGGACTACACTTCTTGACTCAGTAAACTTTTTCTGGGACTACGACCCTTTCTAACTTCCGTCCTCCTCTTCCCCTGCTGTCTCCTACTCTACCAACCTGCCGTAGTAGTGGCTGAACTACCTGTACTCAAACTCATTTCAGGCCCTCAACCACTATCTGCCCCTCCGAACCGCACGACTTCAGGTACCCCAGCGTCTCTCAGCCTGTGCTGACTCACTGACTTGACTTGTCTTGACTATTCTCGTTTTGTCGAAACTCGAATCTGCATGTTCCACTCAGGACTCACGGAAGTGGGCGGAAATCCACGGCGACGAGCGGGCTTAACGGTCCATGAGCCAAATGCGTCCGCGTAATGGGAGGAAGATCGCGCGGACGCGGCTCGAGACGGGTCACGCGAACGCGTATTTGAACCGCCCTTGTCACGACAGCGCCACCTTGCGGCCAGCTCCCTACCGACACTCCCTCCGCCGCCGTCCGGAAGGGCCCGGGCCGTCCCTGCTTCTCCGCCGCGACGAGAAGCTCTCGCGGGTAATGGCCGTGCTGAGCGCGACCGACGACGGGCACAGGGGTGCGACGACGGACCGGACGCGCGACCTCGACGACGGTCTCGGGCCGCACAGCCACGCTTGACCCAGGGTCGTAAAGGGAGTGGTTGATCCGGGAGGGGAGTCGCCTCGTCCAGCGAACTTTGACTGAGTGGAGGCCCCTTTGATTCGGCCCGAGGCCGGACCAATTTAGACCGAGGATGGGTCCGGGCGGGGAGTGGGATGGGGCGTCCGGCGGGGCGTCGGAGAAAGTATTGCCCCGAGACTGGAACCGAGACGGGGAGCACACCCGGATGCGAGAGGCGTGATTTAGGTCCCGAGAGCCCCGGGAGGTTCTGAGTGACCGTGCGCAAGGGTCGCAAGGAAGACGGGAGGAGAGTCGGCAGGCGGGAAACGACTGGGAGGGGAAGAGGTCCCAGGTCGGAAGCGAGTCCGAGGGAGGTCGCGTCGGACACCCGGCCCGCGTGTGTGGCGTCCCGGAATAAGGGAAGTCGAGACTCCCTTTACACTCCGCCCCCGCGGAACCCGAGACACCGTCGTCCTTGCTCCTCACCTACAATACCCGTCCGCCCTCACCCCACTCCCCTTCTGGAAAGACTCTCCGTCTCGGCCGACCTCGCACTGTAAGGGCGAGGGAGTTACAGACGGGTGAACAGGACACTCAAAAAACAGGTACCTGTGGAGGTTCATCTCAAGACCTCTATTGAACAAAAAGTCTAAGAGTCCTCCCCTTAAGAATGGTACCCCACCCACCCCTTAGTCGATCTAGTCGCCAGGAGTTCCAAAACGAGACCCCTATGGCAAGGTGAAAAATTTTCACAACTCCTGGGGTCTCTCGAAAACAAATAAATGACACAACTTTCATTGTTTCAAATTCTATGAGTAAATTTTTATTATCATTTAGGTAATGTATAATTACGTTAAGAAAAATAAAACTGTTTTTTTATCCATTGTAGGGTAAATGGTAAAACTGAGAAAATTTACATGTCAAGACACCGTATGTACTAAAAGTTTTACTTTTATTGATGAAAGTGTTGTCGTCTATTACCTTCCTACAGACAAAGTGTAAAAACGTTTAAAACAATTGTAGACTAAATTATCTCCTGCCGACCTAAAGACGTAAAATACACAACACTGTATAGAGGAACCTTTTTGAGATGACATTTGAGTCATCTTATTGACTTTTTCAGTTTATCGTAGAATCATAATATACCTTTATTAAAAGAAGAACACCTAGGATACTTTCCTAAAACCCGTGCGAGACCCAGGTTTCTGATATGAGACTCTTGGCGACCTGATCGACTATTGCAGACATTATAGTGACTCCGATTTCAAGACTCTGACAGTAAGAACCTGTCACTCTCTATGTCTCTACTTATTCTATCACTCCATACCCTCTTTTATTCTTGTGTAAAGACCCTTAAGTCTTCGACCTGTAAAAATACCATTTACGACAAACCACCCTATTCCTCACTTTAATTCCTTCAAAAAAAATTCTCCTCCTTCGTAAACTTAATGTGAACTTTTCTACCCACTATAAACCCGGTCTCCTTTACCCCCGCGAAAAAGGTCCTCCACCCTAATCGTTCCTACTCAAACCCCTCCAGTAATCTTACACAGACTTCCCGTCAACTCCCTCCACTATAACCTCTCGGTGTCAACTCTAGTCAAGGACACTCCCAAACTTAGGTCCGATTCCGAACCTAGATCGTCCACTTCCTTACAGTAACTTTAAAAAACTTATTGAGTAACTCCAGTGATCGAATTACTTAGTACACCCTCCTTGACCACTTCAAGTTCTTGCTCTCTGAACATTATCGTGTCCAATCTCCGTTATTTTCTGCGTTAAGTGGAAAATAACTTGCATGAACAGAATCGAAGTCAAAAGTGGTTGACTTCCCCATTACATCAGTCAACATGGATACAAGTACAAGATAGGAGTCATGTGGGAAAAAAATTAGATAGAAGACAATGACAGAACTTGTGAAACGTGTCGACGATGGGTCAAAGGACATATCCCTCCGTTTAACTCACACTTCTAAATACGGATGTTACTTACCTTCCTACGTAAAAAGAGATGGATGAAGTCACTCTGAATACTTCCCAGGGGTCATAGTAAGAGTATCTGACACCTTTCTCGAACCTGTTCTGGACCAACCTATGAATCTAAACTCAGGAACCGTTTCAGAGACTGGGAGTCAAAAGAGTAGAGGTTTTGTCGTCATCATCATGGAAAAGGACGAATGAAATGGTTAAGTCAATCCGAATTTACTCGATCACCTGTTTTCTCACTAAACACTTGTCATTTCATGAGACATTTATACCACATAATCTTTGGAATCAAGAACATAGTAGGAAACAAACTTGTACCCCTAAGGACACACATTTACTACGGAGAAGTACGAGGTATCAAGTCTACTAGGGTGACCACATTAGAACATTAATATAAACTTTTACTATGAACAAACCCAAGTCTTGTTGACTCTAAACCAACGATGACTTATAAAAGAAGTAGACGGGGTTCAACCACGCGTTCTTCGTGCACGACAGGCCGAAGGCTCTACGAGAGTACTTCGTACGGAGGGACCAACACGTCGACCACCGAGTCCTAGTCTTTCAGACATAGGTGAAGTATTCGTACGAAAAGCCACTCTGACTTTTCTTTTGGACCTCACTTAAAACGGACATATAGAACATGTAAACAAAAACCCCAGAACCTCTTTACCAGAACCTTGTTATCAAAGGTGACAAGCCTTACATTTTCAAATTGAATGATTGTTTAATAAAACAATATTACTACTTCTTTACCAGGGGAAGGATTCTATGTGCTACGTAACATACCATTGACCGAAATGATATCGAGTCCACAATAATTTTAACACTTCCACCTACACAAGAAAATTTTTCAGATCTGACAGACCAGAAACTTGTCCTAATTATCAGTCTAGACCTCAGACGACTATACTGACACTGGAACTAACTCACTGAAGAAAAGACATGGGAATCAAAGAAGTACATATTTTATTCTACTTAACTCTTCAGGGAGGAGAATTATGTCAATATCACAGGATCCCTTACTCGGGAAAGTTCCTCCTTCCCTCGGTTGAGTTTAACTTACGAAAAGAGACGATCTCCGAAAAGTCCGAAAGTTGACGGTTTTATAAGAAAATTCCCTCTCTCTTACTAGGGGTTCCGAGTCCGTCCGGAATCGATTGTCGACCATCTTGACCCTAAAATGGGGTCCAGACAATGTCTGAGGTCTTGTGTGTCAAAAATATGACACTGTGTGACTGATAAAAATAGGAAAATTTCGGTCTCACGACAATAACTTTTAGACCCCAAACCACGACTCCTATCTTAAATCGACCCTGTAACGAATTTCGACGATAATCAGAATCTTAAGTATCACACGGAAAGACCTAAACAAAGAGAAAATTGACAATTGGTAGGGGGAGAAGGAAGACGAGGTTCCTGACAATACATTACATCTCCTACCCTCGTATTGTCTGGAGACATAACTTCCATTCTATTTTGAGACACGAGAGTCGTAAACTTCGGCCCTTATAATGGGACTTAACGGCGAGACTGATAAACTCTGGACCTACTTCACAAGGTAAAATGTCTGTCTATTTCTTTTGAGGTAAAAATTATTAATTAAGACGTAAAAAAAAGAACCGTGGATGAGACACAGTTCATGACATAAGCTATGATCACTATGATCACTATATAGACTGTATTAAGGACGGTACAATCTCAAATGTTAGACCTCCTCTCCAACCGACCATTTATCATTGCCGACTATTCACGATAATGTTTCTGTACATGTTTGAGACGAAAAAATGTAATCACAACCCACTAACCATCAACAGACGTGTATCTACCATAAATTTCGACACCTTCACAGACTTAAATGGACATTCTGAGTTCTTCTTCCTTCTGTTCTCGTAACCCTACTTTCCTAAGAACGTCTTTCTTGTTCTTGACATAGTCCTCAGATCACTCCTTTGTGTTTGGTGAGTTCAATAAACTTGTCTTTTTTCTTGAAATTTCTTAATAATTGATCCATTGATTTCCGTTTTTCTCTTGGTTCAAAAGTGGTTCCATCGTTAAAGACTTTTGTCGACGGTGGGGACCCTGATCCCTTCGTTTCCCTTTCCAACTTTAATAATTTTGAATGTTCAAACCTCCTTCCTAGGGCATATACTTTGAGCCTGGCGACTCCTCTCCCTACGACGAACCGACGACGAACCGACGACGACCCAGGTACTGGTATGTCGATATCTCAATCGTCGACATTGACGATCGTCAACAGTGTTTATTCAGTCATACTAGACACACATGAAGACTGATAGAGAGTCGTATCTCTTACACCTTTTTGTTTGCAGAGTGAACGTCAAGCCTGGTGACCGCACCCACCCCTCTAGAGGGAAACGGTAAAAGGAGTTCCGACGGGACAATAATAAATCAGCGACTCTGTATAGACTGAGAACCACTGGGGTACCCGAACATCGGACGGTCCGAGGAGACAGGTACCCTAATAGGTCCGTTCTTATGACCTCACCCCACGGTAAAGGAGGAGGTCCCCTAGTAGGACTGGGTCCCTGACTTGGGTACAGAGAACAAACCGTCCATCTAAGAAATGGTCACTTTCACTTTCAACGAGTCAACACAGACTGAGACACTGGGGTACCTGCTATGTGAGGGACCTTAAGAGGTCCGGTCTTACGACCTTACCCATCGGAAAGGAAAGAGGTCCCCTAGAAGGGTTGGGTCCCTAGTTTGGGTCCAGAGGGTGCAACGTCCGCCTAAGAAATGGTCGACTCGGTGTTCCCTTCGGGGTTCCGAAGGGTTCCGGTGAGATCTCACCTCGACAGTAGGATTTCGGTAGACGAAGACCATCTACGGTCGTATCGAACCTTAGGAGACCTTTGAAGTACTCCACCACTCGTGATCTACCGCTAACGTTTCGATCTCCCTCTTCCTGAACGAGGAAGGAGTGACAAACGACAAATGAAGGACGGAAGAAAGACAAAGACAGTCACAACAAGATCTTACGAAGAAATGAGACCCTCCCCATCTCAGAAGGGAGTCGTCGTCGGTTTAGATCAAACGGCGAAGGGGTGTGAACGTCTCGTTCGGAGAAGAGGTGAGGAGTAGTTTCTGTAGTCGTCTTCGTGTGTTTACTAACATATCTTCCTATCCAAACCCCAACTCACTATTATAATAACAGTCAATAGTCGTGTTCTTAATTGAGCATTGAGAAAAAATCATATACTTCATCGTTTAAGATTCCTTCCTTTTTTCACCTTTATTATATTACTATCATCAAAAGTTGGAACCAAAGTGTTATCTGAATGGACCCTTTGAATTTTTTATAGGTTTACGAATCTGAGAAAAGAGATCTTTAAGATTAAATTAACTAGACCCTACCTTAACTCGTCATCAAAAATAAAAAAAATTTCGAAGGATCTAGTAACATTACATAACGGAACAAAACTTGGTAACTACTATTTTGCCAATTCTTACCTCCTCTATCTTTTCTGATTACGGTTAATTGTGTTCGTCTACTGAAACTAATCTTCAGACCCGGACCCCAACACAAGACCATTCATTACGATAACACAGACAAGTCAGGAATAGGTCGAATGTTGAGTCGACTTCAACCTCGTCTGGTAAGTAACGGACGACCTACTTACAGTGTTTCTCCAGTCATTCATAGGCACCCAAGAACTCATGGAGAACCTTAGGAGTCTACAGTCTCGACCCAGTCGAGAAGAAACCTATCTGACCTTCTAACTTAGACCTCTCCTTTTCCCTGAACGGACTCCAGTGACTCAGTCACCGTCTCGCTCTCAGCCCCGGACCCAGAAGACGAGGTCACGAGAAACGTCGAAGGAGGGAAAGCGAAAATCAGAGGGTTTCCGATGGAGGTACAACCACTTCAGGTAAAAGACCGTATTAGTAGGGTACCGGTAAGAGATATAGGAGGATTTATACTTGTCTAAAGGAAGTTTTTAAATAATTCCTTTATACAAGTGATACAGAACCGAATCATGAAAACAAACCAAATTTAACATATGTCATAAAACATGACTTCCGTAAACAAAAATAGTCGTAGATTTCATTCGTGACTTATCAATATAAATTGGACGAAAGAAGTTATATCAGTTTTTATAGTCAATTTGTTCGTCGAAAACGTAACACAAATTCTATATCCTTATTATAGTCTTATCAAAAAAAAAACGTTCTCTTTCTGTCTACAAATAAATTGTGGTAATTCTCGTTGTAAATTAATTTTTCAATTTAATAGTACAGTAATATTAATAAGACGTACACTAATTACATATTCTAATATAAATATTTAAATATAAATATTTATAGTCGTGTAGTAATACCACTACGGGAAATATATGACATCCGTGACACAACCACGAAGTGTACGTTATAGAGTAAGTCAGAAGAGTCGTTGGGTCATTTCAACTATGATTAAGGGTAGTCTTCTCAATTCTTAGAATGAATTCCACGATATCGATTAGTTATCTTTTCCACTTTATTTATGATAACTGAGAGGGACTTTTCGTAGTTCGTACGTACGTACGAGTCAGCGAAGTCAGTACAGACTGAGACGTTGGGATACCTGATATCGGGTAGTCCGAGGAGACAGGTACCCTAAGAGGTCCGTTCTTAGGACCTCACCCAACGGTACGGGAGGAGGTCCCCAGAAAGGTTGGGTCCCTGGTTTGAGCTCAGAGGACACGTAACGTCCGCCGAAGAAATGGGGACTCGGTGATCCCTTCGGGGTTCGTAGTTCGTATCATGGACTGTTTATCTTACAAGTCATTATCATCGATATTATTACTATTATTATTATTAAAAAACGTCACTTGATCTTAAGGTAAAAATACTACGCAGGTTGAAAGTGGGGAGGTCAAAGACCGAGGTATCCCCCGTTTTATACGATTAAAATTAAATCAAATTGTTTGTGCATGACTCGATACATGACTCCTAAGATTCTCTTTATACTAAACCAGGGAAAGGAGGCCCCAAAGGGTCAGGTTATCCCCGTCAACTATGAATCGATTTCTCCGACCAATGATTGACAACACTCTCTGTGTCCGTCATGTCCGAAACCACACCTATCCCGTTCCACTTGAAACTACCCTTTAGACAAAAGTAGGATTGAATGTCTTTCCTTACACAAGTGAAAGACATCGACACATCGTACGGGAGGTACGCTCCGTCGGACCGGTGGGACTGGGAAGAACCGTTCAACCATCTACGACAGGGACGAGACCGTCTGTTTGAACACTACCTTGTACCACTCACTGGAGACCCCTTCTCGACGACGATGTGATAGTTCTCGACGAAACTAGTGTGAAGGTAGACCCTCCAGGTAAGTGACGCATGTGGACCTTTCTCTAATGAAAGGAAGATATCCGAAGTCAAAGGAGTAGACGTTTTATACGAAATATAACCGATTAACCCCCTTTTTTTACAACGAGTTGAGACCAGAACCCGACAAAGATAAGTAATAAAATTGTGTTTTATTAATTCATAGATGATACTCAGAAAGTCTACCCTCCTCCTTAATTAAGACCTTATATCTTCGCGAAAGATAATCATTTTCCTTTATTCAATGGAGTATCTCTAAATAGGTTCCCATTTAGTGAATTGAAGAGATACGGAACCAAAAGAGAAAATCCAAGGGTCTTTAGTACATAACACCCCCTAATATCCCCTGATGGTACTGACGGGGTAAGTCCCGTCATCAAACCTCACAGTAGATCGTCAACTGTTACACTCCAAGGGAACTAGGGAACCAACAAAGACCTATCCACTGGACTACCTCGTAGACAACTCTCCAAATCACATGGGGTTACTCCCCCACGTCCGAAGACAGACGATGGAAATACCCTTCGACATGAGGAGGGGTCAACGACGAGTCTACGAAAACCCGGTAAAGGCCCTCTTCGACACAGGAGAGAAGGAAAGGTGGTACCTACCACGGGTCTGTTTCCTCGATGTCTAGTTGACGAACCCATTCTACACCCTGACCTCTCTTTTCTCTTTCGAAAAACTCTAAAAAAAAAAAAAAACTCCTAAACTCCACGTCTGAGTAATCACCACCCCTCCGAACGACGAAACGTACCCCATCTTCAGTACCTAAACCCTCTATTCTCCGTGTCTGACACTTTCTATGGAGTACAACCACACCATAGAATTCTTGTAGTGGAAACCTTCCTCTTCTTCTCCTTTTCACCCTGTCGTCAAAAAAACGGAGACCAGAAATGACGGACGGGACCACGTAGGACGTAAACGACGGTTTAATTAGAAGTATGACGTTTCGAGCACAGGGTAGTCAAAGGATAAACCTTTTAGTAGATACCGAAGGAAACCGGAGGTCCCACTTCAGGTTCAAAGAGAACAATAAACTCCAAGTCACATGGGAAAGTTGGAGAGGACAATTGAAGGAATGTATTTATGTGTTTTAGATAGTTTACGAAAACTCGTCCCTCGAAAGCATAAAACCTATCTCGTTTACCCGTGACACCACTAACCCACGTCTGGACAAAGTTTCGTCCCCGATGTCCCTTTTCGTATCAGACCCGTTGTTAAATAAAAGTGTCAAACCCGGTTCTCGAGACAAAACTTATCGAGTCGTTATGTATCTCTCACAAGTAAGACTTGGTCCTGGGGAAGACCTAAACATGTCTACTAATTTGGGTACGACATTAGACCTTTAAGTATCAGGTAACACCTCCCGTCTACACCTGTTAATCTTAATTAACACCACACGCGACAGTACCTCTAACGTTTCTTTTTCCACCATAAGATAAGTTGTATCATGAGCTTCAGGATCGTCTTGTTAATCCGTTCTTTTTCTTTATTTTCCGTCTTTATTTTCTTCCTTCATCATTTTAACAGAGACAAAAGTCTACTATAATGGAATATCTATCTTTGGGGATTTTTGATGTGACTTTCTTTTCACTTCAACGAGTCAACACACACTAAGAAACACTGGGGTACCTGACATCGGATGCTCCGAGGAGACTGGTACCCTAAAAGGTCCGTTCTTATGACCTCACCCAACGGTAAAGAAGGAGGTCCTCTAGAAGGGTTGGCTCCCTAACTTGTGCCCAGAGGGCGTAACATCCGTCTGCGAAATGGCAGACTTGGTGGTCCCTTCAGGTTCTTTGATGTGATTTTTGACAATTTTGATTATTTACTTAAATCATTTTAACATCCTATGTTTTAGTCAACTTAAAGATATACCATCGTCGTTTGATAGAGTTTTTATTTAATTCTTTTGTCAGGGTAGATGTCATCGCAATTTTTATTATTTTACGAATCCTTGTAGATACCTCTCTACTTCTTTGAACATCGTCTACAGACTCCTCGGTGGAACCCGTACAGGAACGTGGGTACGACGAGAACGGAGTGAAGGGGTGGGGAAACAACAGATCCAAACGATTTCGTCGACGACTTCATACTGGAGAAACACAGGTACGAGTACTTGTTCAGACGCGACCACCTTTCACGACTCTCACAACTCCCCGGTGGTCCTCTCTGGGGTGACGGAAACCACGAGTTTTTCCATCAACAGGACACTGAGGACCAGAGACCGAAGTCATTGGGTCCTTGGACTTAGAGGACCCCGAAAAAGGAATAGGAAGATGGATCCTAAAGGATTCATGAAAGAGTGACCGGTTTTGTTGTACGACAACCTTCTGAGTTGCAACCAAAAGAAAGTCAGTACTTAGAATTACAAACATAGGAGGGGAAATGTAGACCCAACAGACTCTTACCTCTTATGTGCGTCGACACCTTTGTTTCGGTGGAGTCAGCAAAACCCCTAATAAGTTCGAAGAGTCGAATCATGTACCTCGGGAGAAAGAGACCCGGGTCGAATAGGGAAGTCGGAATGAACGGAGAGAAGATGGGGTGTCGGGTCGTGAGGTCGGTCTACGTTGAAGAGGGACCAGGACATATACGATCCTGGAGGACAGAGACACGGACACGTCTACGAGAAGGGGAAACGGAAATTTCGGAAAGGGGAGAGGAACCAGACTAAGTCGAAAGTTCCAGATATCTCGAGGGGACAGGGGACCGAGGAAATCCATCTTACACGGGAGAAGTGTCACGGATGGAGTGGTACAACACCAACTAGTTAACCCTCGAAGAAATCTCGTCCTGGACTCAGACTGGACTCAGAGACAGGTGTCACGAGTCGTGTCCCGAACCGTCTCGACGAATAGGAGTGGACTATGGTCCCTACAGTGAGTAACTGATCTGACACCCTGGGGAAGACGTCTTTCCTCTTCCATGGAACCAATCTTTGTCCTTTCCCTGTCAATCCTAATCCATTCCATCCTTAGTTTTTTGGTCTCGTTTGACGTGGAGGATTGGAGGGACCCTACGGAGACCTTACCAGGTGCGTCCTGGGAACTTGAGAGTTCTCGTTCAGAACACAGAAACTTGGTGTTTTAGAGTATCACCCAATTAAAGACACAAGTGAATTAACGACGACAGGACCTCAGGAACCACCACAGTCCAATGTTACAACGAAGACCTGAATCGTCCTCGCGTGGTTCCGTCGTACTCTCACCGCCCCTGCCTCTGACCTCTCGTGGAGGGATCCCTCTCTCTCGAAACACCTCTGTCCTTAGAACCAAATCTCGAGGTAGGTATGTACCTCTGACAAGGAGAGAACCGGTAAAACCTACTAATCACAAAATAAATGATGTTCTTAGTCGTTCAGACCTTGAACCACTCCACTCGTCCGTGAACGGAATCCACCTTTTGAATTCCCCCACGATTTTTGAGTCGTTAGTTTTTTTTTTCTCATTCTTCTGGAGTCGTTAGTTCTATTTATCATAAAATTACGTCTTAAATTTTTTTTAGTTTCAATTACGTTCTTTAATTACTACTTGTTTTATAGTTTTAAAATTTATTCCTGACCAGACATAAGAAGATGAAGGTAAGAAGGAAAAAAAAAAAAAACCAGTCAGATTAGGGTTGTGTTATTCCTTATATGTAAAATTCGGTTCTTAGTAACGAAACGAATTACCAATTTATAGTAAAAAGATTCCAAATTTATGACATTGTCGAGAGTTTGACCCTCTGTAAAATGGTAATTACCATACAGTATCAAATTAATATCGAGAAGAAAGAATCACCATGTATTTTATTACCAAACGGAAAATGGTGATCCGTACTGACTTTATGTACAGTAAAGGATATATTTTCTCTTGTTCTATTTCTAATTATAGATCTTTGAGGAAATGTACGTTTACCTTTCCGACAAATAGGTAAAAATTCAGATTGTATTGACTCTACCCAAATTCAAACATCAGGAGTTCTTTACACGTCGAACCAGGAAAAGGAAACTTCGAGATTTTAGTACGTGAGAGAGGAGACAGAACACGATACAAAACGAACAGTAAAGGGGGGTCTTCCGGTCAAAGAAAATATGAATTTTAGAGACCAACGTAATTTGAGAAAGGAACAAAAGACTTTCACAACAAGTCAAGTCAAGACAACGAGTCAGTATAGGCTGAGAGACGCTGGGGTACCTTTCACAAAATCCCTGAGGACTATCGATACCACAGATCATCCTCAAACCTACAATAAGTCTCAAGTCACCTTTAAGTAACTTTATAAATTTAATCTCCTCATTGGACTAAATTTTAAAACTACTTCCTCCGTAGAGTCAACACCTTTCTGAGGATCTAAACCTACACCGACTGGACTCTACCACTGACGTCGGTACTTTAATTTTCTACGAATGAGGAACCTTCTTTTCAATACTGATTGGATCTATCGTATAAGTTTTCGTCTCTGTAATGAAACGGTCGATTCCAGGTAGATCAGTTCCGATACCAAAAAGGACACCAGTACATACCTACACTCTCAACCTGACACTTCTTCCGACTCGCGGCTTTTTAACTACGAAAACTTGACACCACAACCTCTTCTGAGACCTCTCACGGAACCTGACGTTCCTCTAGGTTGGTCAGGTAAGACTTCCTCTAGTTGGGACTCTAAAGAAACCTTCCTTACTACGATTTCGACTTTGCGGTCATGAAACCGGTGGAATACTCTTCTCAACTGAGTAACCTTTTCTGAGACGACGACCCTCCCTAACCCCCGTCCTCCTCTTCCCCTGCTGTCTCCTACTCTACCGACCTACCGCAGTGCCTGAGCTACCTGTACTCAGACTCACTTGAGATCCTCAACCACTACCTGTCCCTCCGGACCGCACGACGCTAAGTACCCCAGCGTTTCTCAGCCTGTGCTGACTCGCTGACTTGACTTGACTTGACTGGACTCACAGACGGACTCGAAACGGTGAATGCTCGACACACCGGACCGTATCCATTGAATTGAAATCACTCAAAAGCAAGGAAGGAAACACACAATTCCCAGGGGTTCTGGTGAGATCAAAGTCACTGAGTGATCCTTCTGAGTACCCTAAGTCACATGTCAATATAGGTGTCGGCACTAGATAATGTCGTTTTCTTATGGTTCGTTTTAGTCGTGTCCCTTTCCATACACCCTACTCCAGATCCCCTTTTGGTCCGTGTTCGAAGGTTCTCAGGAGAGGATCACCCCAGTGTGGTCTACGTGAGACAAGGAGGTCGTTACTTGACACTGTCGTATATACTTTACAAATCGTCCTTTCGAAAAATCTCAGAGTCACGGGTTCCAAAATTAACCCTCGATAGACTAATACATCCATAGGAGACGGATCGTGTATGGTTTTAGGATCTAAGGGTCTTTCTTTCGTCCACACGTCGTATTTGACATAACGAACTTGTTTACCCAATCAGTGTTACTCGGTGAGAATAGTCAAGACCCCCTTAACCCTTGGGAGGACTTTAAGTCGAAGGGTCTGAGCCACTCACTGGTTGGAACGTCTGTCCTGAAAGATTCCGATGTCAGAGTCCAGACGTCATAATTGAGAAAAGACGTGTGAGACAATTCACTCCGATTATCATCTTGGAACGGAACAGTGTAGGGTCCGGACAACGTCTGTAGTTTTGACCTGCTCCCGACACTTTTATGAAAACAGTCACTTCCGGTCTCGTAAGATCCCCTGTCCAAACCACAAGAACCTTACGGTGACACAAGAAAACAAGATAAAGTCCGGATGACGAAAAGTATCTCTGAGAAAAGGTATTAGGTGTCGACGAGAGGAATTCATAGTACTAATGTGGACCACGGTCATCACACCCTCCCTAAGTCTCTGTTAGTCCGAGAACGGGACTCCGCGGGTCCACGGAGGGAGACCAGGACAGACACAACACTGACCGTGTAAAGCGACGGACAAAGAGGTCGAAGAAGAGAGGTCTCTACTCTGAGACGTCCACCGGTCACGGGTTACATATTGACGTCATAATCAGGTGAGTGGTCGCTTCGTACGGGACCGGAAGTAGGTGCGACTGTAGGGTCCACCCTTAGGGGAAGATTGAAAGAGGAGACTCTTGGGGTCTTAAGACTGACCTCTAAAAATACATCGTCGCCGTCGTCGTCAAGACAACCCTAAGAAACAATACGTATGACTTCCCTGACCGACCACAGCATAAGTAATATATACTGTCTCAGATCTTTTATTGTGGAGTCCTTTAGACTTAGGACAAAGCTGTCTAAAGACTGGAACTTGTTAAACAATGACTGAAAATCTGGTCAGATCCTTATTTGGTAGATCTTTATTTGTAGATCACACCCCATCATCTTTCTGGACATCTTTTTTTCCTTAATTACACAGAACTTTCAAACACTACTCGGTCCTTTATACGGGACTCCACGTAACATTTACAACGGTGTAAATCCAGGAGTAGAAACGACAAAATACTTATTCCTTTAACTTGATCTCTTCCCTTTCTCACTCTCACTTCAGTGAGTCAGCACAGGTTGAGAAACGCTGGGGTACCTGACATCGGATGGTCCGAGGAGGCAGGCACCTTAAGAGGTCCGTTCTTATGACCTCACCCAACGGTAAAGGAAGAGGTCCTCTAGAAGGGTTGGGTCCCTAGTTTGGGTCCAGAGGGTGTAATGTCCGTCTACAATAGCAGACTCGGTGGTCCCTTCAGCCTCTTCCCTTTGTCGACCAAATTTAGCTGTTCCGAGTCGTAACCGTCTCTTCCCTATGTTTTAGTTCCGAGAGACCGAGATTTTGGAGAAAAGAGACGTAGTACAACGACAATAGGACTCTTAATCCCCTGGATCCAAGATCAGAGAAAAGATGGTGGTCGACAGAGAGAGACGTGGAGTCAAAGGGGTAGACATTTTTCTTCAATCTGTTATTCCGTCTCCCGTAAAAGGTCCAAATAGACACTTAATTACTAGTCCAGAATCCCGCTCCCATATACTTGTCTACTTCACTGTCCATACTCTACGAATTATTTAGATTTGAGATCACAATCAATTCCCTCGTAATAGTGTGTCAAAAGTGTAACGAAGGAGGGAGAGAGGGACCGGTCTCAAGGAGAAACTCGTAGAGAGGAGAAGGTCACTTCACGAGCAGACCAGGACGATGTTGACAAACTATGAGGACCGTCTTCTCGGTGAGAAGAAGAGGTTCACGGTGTGCCACATACCAACCATGATACCCAGGACGTGATCGAGACCGAGCCCACCTGTCGTGGAACTTCAATCCACCGTCGTCGTCACTACCCGTGCGACCGGATATGAAACCTCCTTACACGACCAGACCAGTAAAGGTAGTCGGGGTTGAACAGTGGTCTAAGGTGTCCGTTCGTCACTATAGGTTTGTCAAGACGAGAGGCAATTAACCGTCTTCATATACAAATCGCTCTTTTCCTGTGAGGATAGTCGGTGCTCTACTTAAGGACAACATGGACTTCTTGTTGGAATGAGTCGGAACCTCGTCAGAAAAGGACACGGGGTCTTTAGAACGGTAGATTAATCAGGGGGTTGAAACTAAATTGGAAAGTTTCAAAAAACTTTGATAGGGAAGAAGAAAGTACCATTATGGAAGGAACAGACACTGAAAAATATAGTGTAGATCTAAAAATCTGACCCGTGTAAGTCAATAAGTATAAGACACAAGGATACGATACGGTCCGTAGTCCGACCCTCGATCTCCAAATCTCTATGTATATTGCACCAGGGACAGGAGACCTTCCCCTCCCTCTATATTTGTTCCACCAATCCCAATATGAGTTCCCCGACCTGTTCTCCACCTCCTCCGGGCCCCTCCGGGTATCGAGACGGACTCACCTGGTCTCTTCCGAAGGACCTCTCACCTCCAGCCTCGACTAAGAAACTCCTCTTTATCCTCACATGCATCATCTCTTCCATATCATCGGGTCGGTTATCCGTAACTGTTTTATGGAGCTTACGGTCCCGGACACGACACCCAACACGACCCAAACCCCTCTGTCTCCACTTAGTCTGTTCCCGGACGGGAGTTTCTAGAGTGTCGGGACGGGATAGTCGAGTTGAACAGTCCTGGCGAGGTCCTCCCGACGGTCGTTGACACACGACAGGTCTCGGAGAGGAGAGAGGACCCTTCCGTCCTTCCTCTGAGGACCCGTGACTAGGGACCGGAGACGGCACAGTAAAACTCCATCCCTAACTCAGCCACCACTCCTCGGATGTCCCTTCGGATTCCTACTTGTTGTGGCTCGACGTGTTCGTCCCGGACGACGAGAAACGACTCTAGGACTGAGCCACTCGATTCACCGCCTTGTAGTTCGGACGTCCCCGGTCTGACCTCTTCGTTTCTTGACCTCCATAAATAAGGACCACCCCAGTCACTACCCTCAGGTGTGCGAATAAGAAGTAAATGTTAAAGAGTCCGTCGGTCTTCTCTAGTTCGACAAGTGTTCGAGTCGGTACACGTCTCTACGACCGGCACGGGAGGCTCTCCGTCACTCGTCGGGACACGACCTCCACCGACGACTCCGTGACTTCCGGTAAAGACGGAAAGACTCCACTCTCTGAGTCTGTCTGACTTGAAAGTTGGAGACGCACAAGGGTCTCCGGACAGTTCCGGTCTCATCGAAGGTCTCCTATGAACAGGAAATCCAGTCCCTTTAAAGTAACTTAATAAAGAAAGGTAATAAGACGAATGAGACAAGACGGAAATACTTTGACGGTAAACCTACAACCCGTAGGACCTAACCAGTAGACCAAAAAAAACAAAACAAAGAAAAGAAACAGACTGTCAAAAAGTAGAAAAACAGTAATACATGATCAAAGGTCCTCTAAAAGAACTGAAATAAAAAGTTGAGATGATAACTTATAAAATGAAGATGAAATTATAAAGTTAAACCTTCTCAAGGAAGGTTAAGAAACGTACAGAAAATTTTATCCTAAAATAAGACATAAATAAAACACCTATATTGAAAAATTTTGAGTAAGAAAGAAAAATCAGACCTGAAACGAAAGTGAAGGAAAGAAGATTAAAAAGGAAGACGGATTTTACGACAAGGGGAATTTAGAAACGTACTGACCGGAGAAAGGTAGTAACTCCAGAGTAAGTCTCACAGGAAAGGATTGACTGGGTAAAACGATAACGTCGTGGATGAACTTTCAAGAACAAATAAGTAGACAAAACACAGAAGAGGTGTTATATTGTATTAGAGGTTCTTAATTCTCTAGTACAGTAAAAAAAATTGACGATATACGGAGTGAGGATTATCTATCATATACTTACTACAATTTTACCTACCACTCTGATTTACTAGGATCCCAGTTTTACCCTTTAGTAAGGAATCATTCTATGAACTAGAACCTTTTTGATTACTTCCTTTGGTTATAAATAAATATATCTTTTAAAATGAAACAAAGATGTAAGAAGGAAAATTTTTAGACTGTTTCATTATATAAATTCGTTATTTTTTATTTTGTACGTGTTCCAAATATTACTTTTCTTTTTCAGGAGACAGGGATGAATGATTTCCTTTGATTAAAATTGGATAAAACCAAAATCAACGCCACTGAATAAAGGGATTGAGATTTGTTATACTCACGTTACAATAAAGAAACAGGTAAATCTTGTAAAGTAACTGAACGGTTATCCTTTCTGGTTCTGAATCGACAAAACGGAAGAGATGTAAAGGAACTGTAAAAACGATCAATTATAAAACAAAAGTTCGAAAATTTATACGAATTTTGAACATAAAGAACAAGGGAGTTGAACTTCGTCATAGAGAACTGTGGGATGAACCAATCGATCCATATAATCGTGGGGTCGAGAAGGAATCGAAAGAGGAATGGAGGATGAAGAGTTATAGTCGACATGGAAATTAAAAAAAAAACATGGAAATTAAAACATAACATGAAAATTAAATATAACATTTCCAACAATTGTAAATATCAGAGTAGACATTGGTATTAATTCAGAAACAGTGAACGTATTTTAACGAAGATTTTTGATTTTCTTCATTATCGTAAATATAATATTACCGAAGTCAAACAGAGAAAAGGGGAAAACAAGAAAGGACCTAAACTTAGAGATTTAGACCCCGAACTTAGGATTGTTCTCACTCTACTCATTTGGTTGTCCCATTGTTTCCGGATCTCATTCTCGTTCTCAGTTAGTCTTCAACGGTCCGTCTCGACGTTCAGAGGGTCCTCCAGTCACAATACCCTGTGACTATCGTGGAAAGTCCGTCCTCCGTCCCAAACTCGATACGATGTCCCCGAAGGGACCACCGAGTCTACCATTTCTTAGACGGACGTCACGTCCTCTGGGTCAAAACTAGGGTCCCAACCTTTCTAGGGGACCTCTTACCGATGGGTGAGGTCATAAGAACGGACCTCTTGGGGTACCTGTCTCCTCGGACCACCCGATGTCAGGTTCCCCAATGTTTCCTAATTATTGGAATATAATAATTGTAATATTTACAGTTAAAATAATACATATGATTGTATATGTATGTATTCCCTACTCTCTCTCTAAACACCTTCCTGATCCTAACCAGTTTTGTACACCCACCCCCAATAATTAGGAATCTACGAAAATAAAAACTGAAATTAAAAGGACTTACAAATCACTCCACCAGGCAGACTCCACGTCACTAAGTCTTCCAGAGACCCTTCGGGTTGGTCTTCTCCCTACTCCTCACTCTTGACAACTTTCTTACATTTCTACCGTCTCGGTCTCGAACCGACAGTTACATCCTATCTTTCAATCTCGAAGGTAAGTTATGACAAGTGATTAACATTGTCTACACGGCGTGATTACGTCACACAATTATCATCCCCTTTGACGTCATCCCGACCCCCTCATACCCTTGTGACGTGATAGAAGACATAAACAAAGACATTTAGATTTTGACAACATTTTCTATTTCAGATTTTTCCCCCTTTTTTTTACTTTCTCGAAGGCCTTCCTTTTCCCCTTTAGTTCGGAAGTGACATATGTTAATTGACTCGTTAATCTTCCGGGTTACCTAACGAGAGTCTCAAGTTTTTGTCGGGTCTCTACTCCCAATTGTATCCAAAGGGGAATCAATGACGCAACCCAACTTAATCGTAGGGAGATTTTAAATACGGGAACAAACCTTTATCCCGGAAACATCTATGTCAACTCAATTCTACTCCGGTATGTCACACCCGAGGACTTAGGTCACCGACTAAGGGAATCTTCCTCTTCCCTCAAACCTGTGTCCGTGTGTATCTCCCGGTACACTTCCGGCTCCGTCTTTAACCCTAGTACGCAGATATTCGGTCCCTTACCATTCCTAACGGTCGTTGGTGGCCTTCGATTCTTCGTTCCGTCCTAAGAAGGGATCTCGGAAGCCTCCCCGACTGTGGAACTGACGTCTGAAGGTCGTGAGTCTTACACTCTTACTTAAAGACAACAAAATTCATTGTGTCAAATACCATTGAATAGTATTGTAAAGATCCTTTAGTTATGCCGTTTGATATGGGACAGTTCATCAGTCAGTAAGTAAAGAAATTGAAAAAAATTTTTAAATCGTAGTTAATGTCACGTAGATCAAGACAATCCATTTCACTTTTCCGTCTTGACCGGGGACCGGAGAACCTCGAGTGTAAATCTGATTGGTACTGAGAACGGAGGAGACTCAGATATCTTTATACTCTCAAGTTTACCTGACATTCACAATGAAAAGTGTAACAAAGTGTAAGAGTATAATTAACTAAGAGGTTTGTATCAAAGGTCAGAGACAAATATTAGAGGTTCTCTCGATCGAAAGAGGATTTATGAGGACAGAATGAGATATCTCTAAAAAAGTCGAGATTTTTTTAAAATAACTGCATATCAATTAAATGTCACAACACACGGAGATATTGCGAAACTGAGAATCTTTCAAGAAGGAATATAAGTAAGGAATTTATTTTAGACCCAGGAACTATTGTAAATGGATAACTAGTACTAAAAGGAGTAGTTCCATCGTCTTTAGTCTAAACTAAAAAGAAGAGATTCTCTCGAACCTTATCCCACCCCTCCCTCCACCCTCCTCCCAAGTCCTACTCCCCTGTGTACATATGGACACCGACTAAGCACAACCACATACCATTTTTGGTAGTGCTATAACGTATCATTAATAGGAGGTTAATTTTATTTAATTAACTTTTTTATTCTCTCGAATAGTCAATAAACTCTTGTCACCGGTATATGTAGAGAACTATGTGGAAGACAAGATCCATCATGAAGAAATTAACCCTCTAGGAAAAGTCACTCTTTTGGGAGACATAGGAATTATTGTTATTGGTATCAGTACACGCACGTACGTGCTCACGACTCAGCGAAGCCAGCACAGACTGAGACACGTTGGGATGCCTGACATCGGGCGGTCCGAGGAGACAGGTACCCCTGAGAGGCCTGTTCTCATGACCTCACCCAACGGTACAGGAGGAGGTCCCGTAGAAGGGCTGGGTCCCTGGCTTAGGTGTAGAGAATGTAGAGGACATAACCGTTCACCCGAGAAATGGTGATCACGGTGGACCCTTCGGGTCAGTATCAGTATCGACGGTAGATATTCCTGAAGGATAGATCATTCGAGAAGGACTCAAGAAACGTATGTAATAGGTTAAACTAGGAATCGGATTAAGATACTCCTGTCATGACAATGAAAAGCGAATGATCTACTCCTTTGACTCCCGACCTCTCCTACTCCTTACACGTACTTCCGTGCGTCGTCTGTTCACGACCTCGACCCTAAAAACAGTCTAGTCAAGGACCTGGGTCCAAGCCTAGGTGGTGTACGGGGGAGTAACGGACCCTTGGACCCCGATAGAACCCCATGGGACTGGAGTGGTGTCCGGATGGAAACAGAGGGACGCACGTCCTTCCTAGTAGTCTCACACGATGGACACGACATGTTCCTCGACGTCCGGAACCAGTTTCGGTACGACTCGGCCACACGGCTAGACAGGGTCTGCGGCGACTTGACCTCCGGGGACCAATCACGTGTCGTCGACGACAAAAACCTCTAGTACGACGAGACAAAAAATCTCCTATTAATCATGTAACGTAATAGAAATATACGATGAAACATCGAAAAAGAGTACGTGTGTGTGAATGTTGATCTACAATAAAAAAATGACATTGACGTCTCGACGCTCCGAATTATTAACAATAGGAGCAATCCTTTGGTTTCGGCGTCCCCAATTCGTCAAAAAGAGAATCCAGGTTTCGATCGTTCCTGGACTCAAACCCATCGTTTAGGGTCCCGGACGACGTATGAAACAGAAAATATAGTAGGTTCACCCATCCCATTTGTACGAGTGTTTTAATAAATTCCGACCCAAATGATCTTAGTCTTAGACTGCTCACACGTCACACAGTATTAACAACCGAAAATCACCAGGTATCCGAATTTTATAGTCTCCTTTATGATAATTATGCACACGAAATACAGAAGATCTAATTGAAACCTTTGATTCGAGAAACGTGTACTATGCCACCCCCTTAAACACACAAAACCTCGTTGATTATACCCACAATGTCGGTCAATCCGATTACAGCTGATCGGACACTGTCGAAAGACACATATTATCTTGTTCTTGGTCAGGACACGGAGTATCCCTCTGTTCCCCAATTCCAAGGGGAAACATGGTACAAATATTTCCTCGATGATCTACAGACTTAAAAACTCCTATAGGGATTCTGGGGGACCCTTCACAATCCACACACCCTTACGGTCTGAGGTCACACCCTCCTTCTCCAGACATCAGGAGATTCGTTTCTGACCTTATGTCTCATACATGAACTGGTCATCAAAGGGAGAAGGGAAGAGTGGAGTCCCGGTGCGGAGGTTATCTCTAAGCCTCTCCCGGTAAGAAGCTTCTCCCTTCAAGGAGAACTTGTGAGACCTCCCTAAATCTTTACGGACGTCCACTCCTCGAGAAATACCAGACTACTCCATCATCGTACCTCCCACCCATGTCTCTCCTCACCTGTTTCCCACTTCAAGATCTTCGTTGTGAACTAAAGACTACGAAACGACGTATCACTCTCCTGAAATCGACCCCACCTCTTACCCCTACACACACTCAAACCTCACTCATACACCTCCTCAAGAGATTTCCAAGGGAAGACCACTCCAAAAACAATGACACGTTACTTCAACATAGAGTAAGTCGAAACACGGAGTAGGGTTCATTGGATCGCGAGGTACATAAGTGACTGACGAACAACCTAATTAAGTCAAGAGTAGTTGTTTGTAAACAACATGGATGACACACGGTCGGGACTACGATCTGTCACTTTCATCTATTGAGTCTAGTCGAGAACGGGTTTTCCTCGAGTCAGAGAACCTTTGTCTCTGTCAAAACACATATACACACGTTAGGCAATGTAACAGTGCTTGGACCCCTTCCGCAAGGTTTGTCTCTCTCGTGGTGTGTATATCCGTTTCTCTACACTTCGTCGTCTGTCGTACCATACAGCTTCCTTTATAATTGTGTGTATCAGCCCACCTCACAGTGCACAATACCCTCTCTCCCGTCCCTCGAGCTTCGACCTCCATCCCGGGTTCTGGTCCCAGAGAGAGTGACTCCGGAGGCCTCAAAAGAGGTCCAGACGACCACCCCTACGAACGGGACTCGGGACTTGAGTCTTTAGGGAGATTCTCCTACTTAGACTGGAACAACGAATCTGTCATCATTTATATGAGTATAAATAGAGAGTCCAACCGATACCTTAAGGTCTCCCTCGGAAGTCGGGTCCTCTTAGGTAAGTGTCGAGGGTCACGACTCTTTCTTCTGTGAAACCTCCGGAAGAGTCTTAAAGAGGAGTCACGGACACTGAGGGACACATAGGGGTACCACTACCACCCAACCCGTCATTCCTAGAACTCCTCCTCTTTCTACCCTTTCGTTCGGTCCGACTCTCCGTGTCCTGTCACTGAGCTGTGACTTGCTCTGGAAGACTCCCAGAATCGTCACAACAAGAACGTCGATGAAAAGGAAACCAAAATTTTAGTGTCATGTCACAAAACAACATTTGTGAAATCTAATTATCTACGGAGAATTTTTCATCTTTCATTATTATTATTATTTAGCCATTACAAAGTCAAGTCAGCGAGTCAGCACAGGCTGAGAAGAGGAGGACGGGAGTTAGAAAGGGTCGTAGTCCCAGAAAAGGTTACTCAGTCAAGAAGCGTAGTCCACTGGTTTCATAACCTTGAAGGACACTTATAAGTACTGACTAAAGGAAATCCTAACTGACCAACCTAGAGGAACGTCAGGTTCCCTGAGAGTTCTCAGAAGAGGTCGTGGTGTCTAGTTTTCGTAGTTAAGAAACCGCGCACAATTACTTCACTATTTACGGAATATAAGTCTTGAATTAAATTGGGAGGGTAATTGGGACACTTTATCCAGGACACTAAAAGGGGTTAAATTTCTACTAAAAAGATACCGACATTTCGTTCATATACTGTCACGACTCCAAACTTGGGTACACAAAACAGACGGATCATTTTTACCGTTGGGTGAGACTACAAGAACGAATTTTTTAGGGTACCTGTCTCCTCGGACCACCCGACACCAGGCCGCCCCCCGCCCCCAACCAGTGTTTTCTCAACGTGTACTGATTCACTGATCCGTACGTTTCTCGTTGTCAGTCACACTAAATCCGAAGTCATTCATCGTGTATACACTCAAGACATTGTAGTCTCTACCGATGAGAGTTCTCTGGACCAAAACTCGACTGAACTCTGTTTCTACCATCCTTCTCGTCCTAGGTATCACAACTGACGGGTCTACTGGGACCCACTCAGAACAGGACAAACTCAAAACCTGTAGGATATTTGTCAGGCAATCAACCCTTTCCTTTGGAGGTTTTGTGGGTGACCTTTGTCATCTACCGTCGTCCCCTCGTAGGAGACCGATACTGTCCTCTCGGAGACAAGGAACTTCTTCAGAAACTCGATCGTACGGTCCCAGAAATCCTCCATTGAGGGTCCCCGGTACCCAATGTTGGGACTAACCGTGTGTGATTGTTATTATCAAGCCGGTAAGTGAAACCAAAGAAGGGGAAGAGACGGAAGGAGGATCTAAATTCTTCACAATCTCGATCTAGATCTTAATCTAGTATCTTAATAACACAATAAGAACGAAAGATGAAAAGTCATAAAATATGTAAAAGAGATTACTTGAACAGAATGAAAAGAACAACTTTTTTTTGAGCCAAAC
This sequence comes from Capra ibex, assembly GCA_006410555.1. Taxonomy (NCBI): domain Eukaryota; kingdom Metazoa; phylum Chordata; class Mammalia; order Artiodactyla; family Bovidae; genus Capra; species Capra ibex. The sequence goes on from SJYO01018757.1 coordinate 93,013,213, forward strand.
TTCTGGTTTACTTTTCATAGACATTCTTGGTGTAGGGACTCCGGGACCGATAAATATGTACTCCTTGGCTTTGTCACTTTCCCCTCCCCCACTGACTGGGTCCCGTGTGTCGCTGGAACACGTTTCGAACTTTATCTTGGGTTCAAAGAGATGAGACAGATGGTGTAGTCCGACGGAGCACTAAGACAAGTTTCTAGTGTACTTTTTATTTGTACTTCCTTCAAACACTTGGTATAATAATATATAATCTTTGTACTCACAGTAAGTATAGTGATATTACGTATCAAATCTTTCACGAAAAATGTACACTCTACACTAAACAAAGACCCTCCATCCTGAACACCAATAAGGACCAAATGAGAAACCATCTACGGGTCTCGTCATCGCTGAGAACGTGTCAAATAATTCACCGTCTACATTCGGAACCTCCATCCGAACACTGAAGTCCAGAGACTCGAAAAAACACAGGTAGTCTACTTTCTTAAATCAGACAATGACGATCTACTACGTTAAAAACGACTACGAGAAAGAAGAAGTCTCCAAGTCAGGATCACCTGATACGCGAGGGAGAACCAAGAAACGTCTCCATGACCCTCGTCCGGTGAGTGGGTCGGCACTACCTCCAAAAGGAGAGCCAAGACGTGTCGGAAAAACAGTAGCAGGGAGTGTACTTCCTCTTTAAGAGGTTCTTCGAGCCATCCGGTGTTCGTTCACACCTTCAACCTTCCCTCCGACCGCGGAATCCGTCAACGAGTCCCATGAGTCTCTCTCATGTTGGACACCCACCTCCCAATGAGTAAGCAAGTCTTAGTTGTAGGTGTGAGACGGATCACAACGCACCTTCCTATATAGTAGGTCGTTAGTCTTCAGAAATTTCCGTCAAGAGTTTAATTAACTATGAAGAGACTCAGTTCTTCCAAGGTCTAGTCTCGGTACCCAATTTGACGACAGAGTCTTTCAACGACACTCTGAGACTCTTCAATTAAGGGATGGTCTTCGGGATCCTATCTCATGTCTAATAGGAGTTGTGCTCGACCCCGTCACCATCGAGAACAGATCTTAGGACGAGAATGTCCCCGGGCCTTACCCGTCCTGTCACCAGTGAAAATTCGTCCCACTTCACCCTCCCCCTTCTGATCCTCTCAGTCCGTTACGTCCCCTGACCCGGTCCCAGGGGTCGATTACGCCTTACAAGTAGTCTTTTCTTCCACTTGAAAATAAGTCGTGAACGAGACTCGATTCATAAACAATCTAGAAGACATATGTATATAGAATGAATCAAAGTGTCGTCCGAAACTCCATATCTATAGCTTTGACTTAGAGTCTCTTCCATTCAATCACAGAGTTCCAGTGCAATGATCAATCGCTACCTCGTATAAACTTGGCTCCAGACACACTGAGGTTTTTATCATGGTGAGTCTGAACTCTTAGGGACATTGTTCGGACCGAATTTGGTGAGAGAAGAAGGGTTAAGAGCGTTCGACGGAGTAGGAAGTATGCTGACCGGGACCTTGACTTCCGATCCAAGACGTCACCGGACTCCATACATAACAGGGTTCCCCGGTTCACAGGAAGAACTGACCTGTTCACCTTTAAAGACTGACCACACCAAATCAATATCCTAGCACCTCCCTAACTGTGCCACAGTCTTAACGAGTCGTGGACTACCATATTCGACCTACCCGAAGAAATCGAAGATGAATAGACCAAGACTATTCTGAGAGTAAGGTACACTATGAGTCTTCCCGTCGAAAATCGTAGTTTTGACCTTCCCGAGAATCTCTAGTAAACAGATTGGGAGTAAAATATCTGGTCCTTCGACTCCGGGAGTGTCCCATTGACTACTGTACAGGTAGTTCTCCAGTACAGGACCAACGACGGTCGGGTCGTTAAGGTCTCCTCTCCGAGAGAATATGTCTCATCTCTCCAACGACGAAGTTAGAGAGAGTAATCCAAAGACCTTGTCGGAAGGGTAAAGACTGAACGATGGACAAAGACGTAAACGAACCGTCTAAGGTGAACAATGACGGATGTCAGGAGTCCCATTGGAGTCACATCACAGATCGGGAGGAAGGTATAGAGACCTATCTTGTTGACTGTAAGTCCTCGCTTATGTCCCTAGGTGGACCCAAATCTAAGTGTCAAAACCTACAAACATTAAGAGGACTTAGTGAGTAAAACCCAAGTTGTCAAAGGGGAAAAAGATCATAAACGATCGGGGAAGGACTGGACCCTCGTGTAAAACAAATATACAAAATAATTAAACCTCGAATCATCGAGGTGAATAAAAAAAGTCCTTTAAAAAGCACTTATGAATATACCCGGTTCACTGATTCAATGTGGACACCCGTCGTCCAAGGTATAAATGAAAAGTGTCGGTGGAGGTCTGGAAGTTGGAAGAGATGGTCCCGGTACCAATCTTAAAGGAACCCGAGACCATGTTTCGTCACCACGAAGTCATGGACCGTCTCTATTACGACAGGGTCGGTCTCACCGTTACAGGAGAGAGAACAAGACAGAAGGAGAGGAGGGTGATTCAGTGAGTCGGGACTTGGTCCACACAAGGTCAAAGGACATGATGTACACGTAGTCGGAGGAGAGTCGAGGTCTCTTCTGTCCTGGTGGAAGGGTTCTTCCATTCTACGACATCAAACTGGTGAGTGCTCCAGGTACCACCACAGAATCACAGACCTACAGAACGACTAACCGACTCAGTATTCAGTCATGTCATTATTCTTTAGAAACGGATTTCGATGGGTCTTCTTGGTACCTTAGTACCTTGCTACCTTGATATTCGACGAAGGATCCCTCCCTCCACTCCATTATCTAGTCGAGAGACGGACAGGTCCACACCAGACCGGACGTGTCCCTTATCGCACTACTGAAGACGGGACCACCGTCGGTGCAGTGTCGTCGGAGAACACGAATGGTCGTGGTCAGGGGACGAAGACCGGTCAAGAGAGAGAGTAGACTTATCCTCCTCGGGGTGAAGACGGAGGAGTCTGGGACTCTGGGTCTATAGAACAGTATAGAGTCTCGTGGTCCTTCTCGTCGGTTGGAATGAATGTACGTCTGACGTAGAAAGAAAATGTAAAGTCCTCTTTCCCGTCCACCCACACGCTCCGAGTTCCTATAATTAAAACAATACTAGTGTTACTAGTATCACACGAAACCACCTTTTTCGTTATTTGAATCTTAATCCTTTGGACTGGACTAACGACGGTGTAGAGTCACCGTGTAAGGTAGAGTGAGAGATGAACGGACATCCGGGTAACGTAACCGTCCTACCTGGGAAAGTACACTGGAAATAGAACCGGGGGACGAAAGTCAAAGAGTAGGAGGTTGGCCAGAAGTGGTAGACGACCTCCCAGATAGGTTTTTAGGTTCAGTTGCAGAGTTGAGGGGTGCAGTTGTAGAGTTGAGGGGACCGGAAGTCGTCAGTAGAGGATAGTCGTCAGATAGTCCGTAACAAACTGTCACTACCTTAAAGGAGACCAGACAGACACCACTTTAAACCTTTCATTCCCATTACATCACTTAAAAGGTACTTCAACTCAAATAAACTTTGAATTCGAGACTCCAGGAAAAGAAAGTATAAGAAAACCATAAGTTTACAAGAAAGAACATTCTTTGTCCAAAGTACTCTTTACGTCCTTAGACGAGCGTCCAATTTTAGGTGTAAGATATGAGGAGCAAGTTCCAGAAAGGGTCGGATGGATGTTTAATGTAGTAGGTCAAGGATTTGGGAACTGTGAGGTGTAGAAAAGTGACTACCAGGTCAGTGTAACTCGAGGAACGACGGGCGATTTGTACTACAGGAGAATACGGAGGTCCGACGACTTGTGGAACGAAGGACCGAACCGTTCGGAGAAGAGAGGAAAGAGACGGACTAAAGACAAGTGGGAAGTGCCAAGGGAGGAGAAACTCGAACGGGAGGGGTAGCGTCCACCGTACTCAGTGAGAGAGAAAGTGTGAACTTGTACCGTGACTAGTATACAGGACGTTAATAGACAGAGTAATAGATAAAAAAAGGGTGGTCGACGGTCGATGTCCTCCATCCCGGGTACACAGTATCGGACCGGATCTTATCGGTGAGTCGCCTGTAACAGTTCATCTGCTTACATAGGCTCAGGAAGGTGTACAATGGAAGTCAGAAAGGACTCTCTGATTCTCTCCCTCTTCTCCGACTAACGGAAAACAGGACACACACAGGAACGACAGGACACGTCATGAGACATACATGTCTGTGCGTACACTGGTAATGGACGAGAGGAGAGAGGAAACACACTAAAAGAGACCGGACAAAGGAGGGGTCTCGAGAGACGTCACAGACTCGAGGACGTCGTGCCCGACGGGGTCTATTCGTCGTCCCCGGGACTTTCGGAACGAGAGGACAGCCTAGCGGTCATGCACCTCCTTCGACGAGCGGTCTCTGTCATGACGTAGGACGAGGAGAAGATGGACCGGATGTAAGTGCTCCTGTCCAGTCACGAGTCTCGACCGCTGACTGTCAACCAAGACCTTCGATGTAGACATCGGTCCAAGTCAAGTTATTGATAAATGTCTCCGTAGGAGAGGTCCAGACCACGACTCGTGGCCCCTTTACCTCTATTCACTCTTTACCGCACATAAGGACTCCCCGAGTGTCAAACCTCTCTGTCCATCAGAGTCCTCACTTCCTGTCTCGGAACTTACGACTACTCTTAAGGAACTATAGGGACTCCCACAACAAATACGTGGCTTTTTTTTCATCAAATGAAACCAAAATTCTTAATGATATGTTAAATAATTTTAAATTTTAGTTTCATGATAAAAAGTAATTCGAAAATTTTTTAATAACTCCATTTCAAATATATCGATTCAATTGGTAAAATTTCCCTGTTGAGTCACCGTGACTCATATAAGTGTCACAACACGTTTGGCAGAGACAGATCAAGGTTTTGTAAAGGTACTGAGGTTTCATTTCGGAGAATAGGAAATTCGTCAGTGAGGGGAAAGGAAGAGGATTCGAAGACCGTCGATCGTAAGACGTAAGACAGAGACACCTGAATAGATAAGACTTGTAAAGACCATCTACACCAGTATGCATACACTAGAAAACGTGGACGAGGAAGGTGACTCGTATTACAAAAGTTCTAAGTAGGTCATTCGTATTACAAACGTCGTCCGTAACCATGAAGTAAGAAAAAGTACCGACTTATGGTAATACACATATGTGGTGTCAAACAAATAAGGAAGTAAGTGACTACCCGTAAACCCGACAAAGGTGGAAAACCGATAACACTTATCATTACGACACTTATACACACATGTACACAAACAAACTCATGAACAAAAGATAAGGAAAAGACATATGTGGTGCAAATCTTAACTCCTCAGTATACCATTATGATACCCATTGTAAAACTCCTTGAACACTTGACAAAAGGTCTCCTCGATATCGGGACCATCGTTACAAGCTCGTTCCCAAGACCAAAGAGGTATAGGAACAGTTCTGAACAGGTAGAAAAACTAATATCGGTAGGATCACCAATACTTCACCAAAAACGTAACACCAAAACTAAGACAAGTCAAACCCACGAGTCAGTACAGGCTGAGAAAAACTGGAGTACCTGACGTCGTGGGGTCCGAAGGGACAGGGTAGTGCTTTAGGACCTCGAACGAGTTTGAGTACAGGTAGCTCAACCACTACGGTAGGTTGGTAGAATAGGAGACAGTAGGGGAGAGGACGGAAGTTAGAAAGGGTCGTAGTCCCAGAAAAGGTTACTCAGTCAAGAAGTGTAGTCCGTGGGTTTCATGACCTCGAAGTTGAAGTCGTAGTCAGCAAGGTCACTAGTTCCGACTAAAGGAAATCCTAACTGACCAAACTAGAGGAAAGTCAGGTTCCCTGAGAGTTCTCAGAAGAGATTGTGGTGTCAAGTTTTCGTAGTGAAGAGACCGTGAGTCTGAAGAAGTACCAGGTTGAGAGCTTTGGCATGCACTGATGACCTTTTTGGTATCGAAACTAATATGTCTGGAAACAACCGTTTCACTACAGAGACGAAAAATTATATAACAGATCAAAACAGTATCGAAAAGAAGGTTCCTCGTTCACGGAAAATTAAATTTAAAAATAATTTAGATTAATTTAAACCCCCCCTACTTTAAACAGATATAAAAGACAACAGTAAACAACAACTCGTATAAAAGTACACGAACAACCGGTAAACATATAGAAGAAACCTCTTTACAGATAAGTTTAGAACACAGATCAAAACTAAGTCTAACAAACTCACAAAAACAACAACTCAAAATCCTCAATAGATATATAAGACCTATAATCAAGAAATAATCTAAACGTTTATTAAAGATGGTAAGACACCCAACGGAAAAATGAGACAACTATCACCAAAACCTACGTGTTTGAATTTTGAAAGTATTTCAGGTCAAATAAAAAAAGAAAATAAGGGACACAAAAACCACAGTATTGGTTATTAAGTAACGGTTTAAGTTACAGTACTTTGAAAACGGAATACAAAACAAGGTTTTAAAAAAATATCCAAATTCAGAAAGTAAATTCACACAAAGATAAACCTCAATTAAAAAAAGATAGTACAATCCATTCTAAGGTTGAAGTAAGAAAACGTACACCTTTAGGTCAAAAGGGTCCCGGTAAACAACTTTTCTGACAGGAAAGGGGTGACTTACCACAACCGTGGGAACAATTTTTAGTAAACTGGTATACATACCACCATGTTATGATAATTGATTTGAAATAAGTCTAAAGTGGTCAAAAGGACATGACAGGGAAAAGACAAGATCCTATGTTAGGTCCTATGGTGTAACGTAAATTATAATGGATAAAATTTTACAAATAGTCTCAGAATTAGACTATCCACTCTGTATGGGTACCATCTTTTAAATTTTTCGTACTTTCCTGTACATCACTTCAACCAGAGGAGTAGGTGTAGAAGGAACGTACATATGTTCACATCTTCAGAGGGAAGGGGTCTTTCCTCGGGTAACTTGTGTGTATACAAATCACTATTTATACTCTTCTCTTCCCACTTGACCGACATTTTCTTCCCGGAGGACTTTGGGGTTTCATCGTGGGAAGAAAAATTGTGACGACCAGGTCGACGGACTACGAAATGGAAGATCCATACTCACTCCTCAGAGACAGGAGATTGTCTAGGAACGTGTTTCGTCTCTTGATGCACGACACGTACACACTGTCACGAAACAATCATACATGTCGTGGGAGAAACACGTTCTACAGTAATCCGACACCTGTACGACCCTGTCTTCCCGTCTCCCTCCCACACCGTTCCGTCCTGTCGGTAGCGACGGAAAAAGTGAGTCTGACAGGAACCAACTGTCCAAACAGAGTTTCTGCTTCAATAAGTACCGACACGTTTCGAAGGAGGATAGAGACGTCCTGGTCCCACTTGCGGGAGGTGAGCACCAGAAGTCTCGAAGACAGATAGACGAACGTTGGACGGTCCTGTTTCTACCATGGAATCTACTCCATACCTGGTTTTGAGGACTCCGAAAAGGAGGAAGAGGACGAGGAGAAATAATACCAAGGAACCTTCTGACAAACCAAATACATATCTCTACAACCCGCCGTCTCTCTGTCCCACACAACTCCCTGATCTCCCTCTGTCGCGACTGTGTATGTCTCGAGCACATTGATGGGTCAAGAGAGTTGTCAAGACCCTCCGTCTCCAATGATAAAAATAAAATAACTATTCTTTTAGTTCTGAATTCCTAAAGGGAGTTTCAGGTCACCAGTTCTGAGGTACGAAGGTGACGTCCCCCGTACCCAAACTAGGGATCAGTCTCTTCTTCCTAGGACGTGCGACATCTGGATTCAATTAATCCAGGATTAATTAGATTCAATATTTCCACTTAATCCAATTTCCGACAAAAGAATCATGGTGGAGACCAAACACGTCCTCCTTTTTCCACACTCTACAGATGTCTATTCTCAAATACTTTGTTTTACATAACGACCCTGGATGCATGTAACAATCGGTCCCACCAGAACCTAATGAAACTACTCCAATAAACAATGTCCAAAAGAGGGAGGTCGAAGAAATATTTGAGAATTCCGACCTCGTTAGTAAAGTGTTATATATGTAAATAGTCTACTAATACAACATAGAGAATTTGAAGTTTCAGGGAGTCAGCACAGGCTGAGAAACACTGACCTGACATGTCAGGTACCTTAAGAGGTCCGACCTTAAGACCTCACCCATCGACAAGGGAAGAGGTCCCCTAGAAAGGTTGAGTCCCTAGTTTGGGTCCAGAACACGTAACGTCCTAAGAAATGGTCGACTCGGTGTTCCCTTCGGGTATGGACTCGATAGTCCCTTTGGAATTTGAATACGTTACAATATACAATTAATACAGAGTTAGGACCTTACACTTCAGTTCACCCGGAATCTTTCGTAGTGATGCTTGTTTCGATCACTTCCACTACCTTAAGGTCAACTCGATAAAGTTTAGGATTTTCTACTACGACACTTTCACGACATGAGTTCTACGGTCGTTTAAACCTTTTGAGTCGTCACCGGTGTCCTGACCTTTTCCAGTCAAAAGTAAGGTTAGGGTTTCTTTCCGTTACGGTTTCTTACGAGTTTGATGACGTGTTAACGTGAGTAGAGTGTACGATCATTTCACTACGAGTTTTAAGAGGTTCGGTCCGAAGTCGTTATGTACTTGGCACTTGAAGGACTACAGGTTCGACTAAAATCTTTTCCGTCTTCTTGGTCTCTAGTTTAACGGTTGTAGGCGACCTAGTACCTTTTTCGTTCTCTCAAGGTGTTTTTGTAGATAAAGACGAAATAACTGATACGGTTTCGGAAACTGACACACCTAGTGTTATTTGACCTTTTAAGACTCTCTCTACCCTTATGGTCTGGTGGACTGGACGGAGAACTCTTTGGACATACGTCCAGTCCTTCGTTGTCAATCTTGACCTGTACCTTGTTGTGTGACCAAGGTTTATCCTTTGCCTCATGCAGTTCCGACATATAACAGTGGGACGAATAAATTGAAGATACGTCTCATGTAGTACTCTTTGCGACCTGTCCTTCTTCGTGTTCGACCTTAGTTCTAACGACCCTCTTTATAGTTATCGGAGTCTATACGTCTACTGTGGTGGGAATACCGTCTTTCACTTCTCCTTGATTTTCGGAGAACTACTTTCATTTTCTCCTCTCACTTTTTCAACCGAATTTCGAGTTGTAAGTCTTTTACTTCTAGTACCGTAGACCAGGGTAGTGAAGTACCCTTTATCTACCCCTTTGTCACCTTTGTCACAGTCTGAAATAAAACCCCTCGAGGTTTTAGTGACGTCTACCACTAACGTCGGTACTTTAATTTTCTGCGAATGAGCCTTCCTTTCAATACTGGTCGTATACTTTTCGTCTCTGTAATGAAACGGTTGTTTCCAGGTAGATCAGTTCCGATACCAAAAAGGTCATCAGTACATACCTACACTCTCAACCTGACACTTCTTTCGACTCGTGACTTCTTAACTACGAAAACTTGACACCACAACCTCTTCCGAGAACTCTCAAGGAACCTGACGTTCCTCTAGGTTGGTCAGGTAAGACTTCCTCTAGTCAGGACCCAGAAGAAACTTTCCTGACTACGATCCCGACTTTGAGGTTATGAAACCGGTGGAGTACGCTTCTTAACTGAGTAACCTTTTCTGAGACTACGACCCTCCCTAACCCCCGTCCTCCTCTTCCCCTGCTGTCTCCTACTCTACCGACCTACCGTAGTGGCTGAGCTACTTGTACTCAAACCCATTTGAGGTCCTCAACCACTACCTGTCCCTCCGGACCACACGACGTCAAGTACTTCAGAGTTTCTCAGCCTGTGCTGACTCGCTGACTTGACTTGACTTTTGATCCTTTTTTCTGAATTATCACAAATTTACCGTTATGAGGAGTTTAACAAGATATCTAAGTTGTATTAGAAGTAGTTTTAAGATCAACGGAAGAAAAAGAAAAGAACAGAGTTTTACCTGTTCGACTAGGCTTTTAAATAAACCTTTACGTTCCCTGGGTTTTATCGGTTTTATTAAAACTTTTTCTTCTAGTCCAAACCTCCTGAGTGTGAAGAAGTAAAGCTTGAATTATGTTTCTATCTCATTAGTTCTATCACACCAAGATTTATACAGATCCTCTCTGTAGGTCTAGTTGACTTATCTCAACTCTCAGGTTTTTATCTGGGTATCCCTTAAGGGACAGACAAGTCACCAATCTTGAGTCGTGAAAGTGACGGCCCTGGACCCAAGGTAGGGATCACCCTCTTAATTCCAGGGAGTCCAGTTTTTACTTTTGTTTGTTTTTGGGGCTTTTATTTGGGTATATAAAAAATATTCTTGTTGTTTCTGTTAAGTCGTTTCCTTTTTGACGGAAAAATTATTTATCATTCTTTGCTTAACGCTCAGATACAGGCTACGTCCTATGTCGTACGAAACCCGACCACGTGCTCCTACTGGGTCTCTCTACAATACCCCTCCCTCCACCTTCCCCCCAAGTACAAACCCTTCCGTACATGTGGGCACCACCTAAGTACAGTCACATACCGTTTTGGTTATGTCATAACATTTCATTTTATTTCATTTTTATTTTTAATTTTCTTTATTCATTTATTTATCACAACCTTAGTCAACGTATAGATGTACGTTGTCTTACCTCGAGCTGGGACTCGAGTATAGTATGTGTCTTTACTTGAGTTTTGCCTACTTTCTGGGTTCACTTCTCAATTTTGATACTTCGCATTTTAGTACTCTCATTGCACGAGTCCTTAAACTCGAAAGAATATACACACATAATAAAACTTAATAAAACCTTCTCTCTCCAAATTATTTACCAAATTGTGTGGAGGAGAAACGACAGAGATACGGTCCGGGACACGGTCCCGTGTTTAATTAGACGGCGTCAGGGACGGGAGTCTGTCGACTTCAGATCACACCATCCATCTGTGTATGTGCGACTGTCAACACCGTGTGACACGATTCACAGTAATACCTCACCCCCAAAGAGTTGGTGTCGTGACCACTGTAAAACGTGTCAGAAAAGACACCCTCCGACAAACCACGTAACGTCCTATAAATCGTCCTAAGGACGAGAGAGTGTGATCTACGGTGATCGTGAGGGGGTTAGTTCTGTTAGTTGTTAGATCTGTCAGATCTGTAAAAATGACAGGGAACCCCTCACTTTAGTGGGGATCAACTCCCGGTGACAATGTTCCATTCGTGTCACTCCTGCGAAAAAAAACGACCTCCCACGGTCACTTTTATTGGACGTGGGACTCTTCGGTCATGTAAAAAAGGGTCAATGTAGAACCGACAGAGATAAACAACCCCTAACCTCAGAGAACCCCGGAGACGTTCCACATAAATCGGAGGAATAAGAAACGGAGGTCCGACACCAACCGCGGTAGTCTTTTAAGGATCTCCTGTGGGGTCTGGACGTGGCTCAGATGTGGGTGGTAGGCGAGGACGAGTCCAACAAGGACGACGTAGGTCTCGACTACTCCTCCAAACCCGTGGCACAGGACCTTGAAACCAAGAGGACCCTTCTCTCGTCGACACTCCTCGACCTGCCACAGGGCAGACGACCCGTCGGGTGGGAAGGGCGGTCGCATCGTCGGGACAAAGTGTATGAGTCCTCGTCGGGGTCGTAGGATGAGTAAAACGATCATCCACTGGTGAACGAGTAAAGATGTCAGTCTCCACCACCCGGGAGAGAGAGACCCTCGACCAAAGGACTCCAGTCCTCCGTGAGTGTCGACGAAGATGGGTGGAGACCTGAATAGTCACAAAGGTACGATCATCCTCCAGAAAAGTCGACCGTCCACGGACCATTTAGGTATGGGAAAGGATTCAGACTACCTACAGACGAGTGACTCTCTATGCACGGGGAGATTGGGAGTCCCCTATATGAAGACTTTACAGTGGTAAGGGAGAGTGGAGGGACAGAATTCATATAAGACAATCGTTCCCAAACTACAGTGTCCCCTGGGGACCCCGTACATCACCGTCTACAGACTGACCGTTTCCCTGAGTCGGAGAAAGGACAGTATTGAGAGTTCTATTACAATGTACACGTTGTGAGAAGAAACCCGTATGGGTCTTAAAAAAAAATAGTCCTCAAATAACGTATAAGGTTACTAAAAAAACACACTTCATTCTGTAAGGATATTAAAGACAGTCCAAGTAGTCAATCTATTCCTTCGACGAACATACGTCAACTAAACTATCCCCGGTGTAAGTACGAAACCGAGTTTAAGAAGGAACTTACTCCTTCTTTTCCCTTATTCCTTACCCAACTTTTGTTTGGTAATCACGTATTCCTTTCTTTTGTTCTACCCTGTGTCTCATCGTTACCTGTCTCGATTCTACGACCTAAAAGAAACGGTCTATTTCATAAGTCCCAGTCAAGGAGTGTGTATTCATAAATATTTGGAAACGACTGGACAACTCAATCCCCAGACTTATCTAGATTCAGAAAGTTTTTTCTTTTTTAAGTCTAGAAGACTCCTGCTATGATTAGTATCATAGAATAAAAAAAAGAAAAATTTGTCTTATTCTTTATCAAAATCTCTCTAAACGGGTTCCAGTGTTCTCGATTCTAATTTTGGGTTTAAAACTAAGGCATAACAAAAAAGGTCATTTGACTCGATTTGGAGTCCTGTTCTCCCTTTGGTTGGGACTGAATCCCAAAGTGGATTACCCTCTCGACAAACAAACTCGTGTCCCTTCTTAATCTGGATCAAGGACCGGGTACCCGGTCACTCCCTGAGTCTATGTTGTTTGGGGATTGTTGACTTTCTTCAGAAGAGACTCGAAACCAAAGGAATACAGATTTTACCTCTATTGTACCCCTATTTACTTTCTTATGTATCCTCGTGAGTACCATACGACATGTGCCATCTGATAGTAAGTGACTAAGGAATGACTGAGACTTGGTCTATTTCTTAGAATTAGAGTCTTTCCGAATAACTCCCGGAAGGGAACATCATGTAACCAATTCTTAGACGAAAGGTTACGTTCCCTACGTCCAAACTTGGGACGAACTCGTTGATTTTAGGGTGTAAGGTGGACTGTTGATTCGGTGTTGTTTCTGTACTATGTCGGTTTATTTATTTGTCAAAAAATTTTTTCCTTCTGAATAACTTAAGACTTCCAGTATATCGATTGTTTCCAGTACCGGTACTGGCCTAGGATTTATTACTCAAAAATGATTTAATCTAGGATCTTTGTAGTCTCAATTCTTTCTTCTCGTTCCTTGTTGAAACAACAAACAAGTACACATATTAAGGATGGTAACGAAGGGTCGAAGATCGACGTCCTCCCCTTTCTCAGATTTTTATGCACAACCATGTTAAAGACAAAGACTATACCCATTAATTGTCGACTTTTGTTTCGACAATTAACGGTGAGAATGGTTGCCCACCAGAAAGTGCACCCAACAAATATACATTTTTTGTCACTACAGTATCTTCGAGACAAACAAGGGACGAACCCGGTACAGGGAGACCAGCCGGGTCAGGGTCTCAAGACCTGCTGAGACCTGTCCTCTCCGAAGTCTCCCCCGGTACGAGGTGGGTCTCGGAGGAGTGACTGGGTATCCCACCCCACGTGGGGAAGGGGACCGTAAGTAGTGTCACGGGGGAAGCAAACCGTGAAACTTGTAAGTGATTGAATCCAAAGATTCTCTGGCCGAAACCGTCAGTCCGTCGGCACACGACCACTTCCTCGTCTTGATCCTTTGATCAAACCGACACCCAGGACACTGGAGTCTGTTTAGTGTGGAGTAGACCGAAGTCGGAGTGTAAGATATTTCATTTTGCCAACTACCTTTACTTGACTCTAAGGGAAATCGGAAGAATAAGACTCTCGGAGAGGACGGTTTCTACAAAAGACTCAGAGACACACATACACATACATTCACGACGCAGGTTGAGAAACGTTGGGGTACCTGACACCGGGTTGTTCGAGGAGACAGGTACCTTAAAAGATCCGTTATTATGACCTCACCCAACGGTAAAGGATAAGGTCCCCTAGAAGGGTTGGTTCAGGGATATTCCATTGTTTCTACTTCGGTTGGAGTAGGGACGGGAAGGAATTTAGTATCACCGATATCTTAAATATTACGGGGACGAAAGAACTGTCCGTTTGATCAATTAGATGGAGTCAAACGACTAAACTTATTGACCTCACTGTGGATGATCCTTTTTAATAGTACTTCTATGTCTATTACATATTTGTTTGTACATTGATGTCAAATTTGTGTCTTGTTATGGACTGTAATAATCCAGGACTAACTCACTACCGATAACTACAACAGTTATTTTTAATTAGTTGTCAGATAGAGTCTTCCTTTACCGTTTAAATAAACTCGGTTGGACTCTTAATATTGGACCATCTGTCAGAAAGTCTTTAGAGACTCCCCTTAAGGGACCGTCAGGTCACCAATCCTGAGTCACGAAGACGATATCCCTCGTGTCCAAGGTACGGCCCAGGTCCTTGATTCTAGAACGTTTGGTACACCACACCGGTTTTTTTATTTAATTCTTTCATTTTATTTTTCGAGACTCCTGACAAGACGGGTATTCTCCAGTTTTGTGTCACTAAATTCAAAAACTCTGTTTACCAATTTACTGTATAATAACTAGTAAATGTGTTAAATTTACATATGTATGTTTCCATCATCACCTAGTGTCCAGTAGTACCAGGGAACGTCTCAATCCTTCCTTCAATAGGGGATTTCTGAATACTCAACACTGGGAACTACTCTAACTCTTTCTTACAATAGAGGATTCCTCAAGACCAATTAAGTCTACGTGTTATGTGATATTTTCCCCTCCTTCTCCGGGTTCGATCGTTTCTTTTTAAAATACAAATTTACAAAGAGTAACACGGTATTTTATACTTAATAAAGTAGTCATAATATCAACAAAGAGACCGTCGACACCCCCAAAAATCTCTTGATTCGTGTCTGCGGGGACACGATGGGTCACTAGTCGTGTAGACCCGAACAGACCGGTCAACGGACCTTAGTACCAAGACACACAGTCCTCGATCCTCAGATACACACTGTGACCAAAGTACTATGGGTCGGGGGGGACGGAACAGGTTTCCTTAACCGGACAAACTCGCCCGTCTACGGTCGTTGAGAGTTACCCTATCAGAGACCACATCGAAGACGACTGAAGGGGAAATTGTATATGAATAATTGAGACTTTCGTTTATTTTTCGTTACAAGAAAGGTCGGAAGACTTTGGTTCCGGAAATGAGGAACCCCGTCTTTATCGGTCTACGGTACCACCTCTGTCCCGGACTAGACCAGGAACGAAGAGAAGGACACAGGACTTAGACAGGATTGGGTAGCACAGGAACGGGACACTGTAGAGGTGGGGGTGGGAGAAGAGGGAATTCCGTGTGAGTCCAGGGACGAAGACTTTATTGGAGAAGGACCGGGAACATGAAGGTACACGTTCTCTCCCCGTAGGACCTTTCATCTTTCTCGAGCCGAACCTCAACCCTCACACAATCAGTGAGTCAGGACAGACTGAGACACTAGGTTCAGGATGGGAACCTTGACATCGGACAGTTCGAGGAGACAGGTACCCTAAGAGATCCGTTACTATGACTTCACCCATCGGTAAGGGAGAGGTCCCCTAGAAGGACTGGGTCCCAGAAGACATAACATCCGTCTAAGAAATGGTAGACTCGGTGGTCCCTAAGTCTAGGATTGACACGGTAAATGATCAAATACACTCGAAACCGTGTAGTGTGTTAGAGAGACTCGGACAAAAAAGGGCAAATCCTACCTGAACAAACTGTCCTACTACGTACCATCCAGGACTCACTCACGAAGGAAGGGGTCAAGACACTGTCGTAGTAAACCCCGAGAAGAGGTCGGGGAGAAGTGACGAGTTGACAGGGGTCGATATTACGGGAGACTCGAGACCGAAGGAAGAGAGGACGAGTCCTGGAGTAAACAAGGTCAGGGCACCTGTATCGGGCGTCCCATGACTAGCATGACTTCTGGAAAGACTCCTCCTTACTTCTACAGGTTCACCCGCCAGAGTAGGCTCCGGTGAAGGACTACTAGGATGTCGTAGACGACTACCTCGTACCCAGGAGGGGGAGTCCTCCAGTCGGACATCGACGACCTCCGTACAAATCTGGACTTCCTTCCAGTGAGTCCTCACCCGTAGAGATGACACTACTCTAGCCGAGACCCTCTCTCTTAGTCTCAAAAGAGACGTTTTCTTTTCAGTCCGGTCACCCCGTAGTTCGCTCTTTGAAAATAGAGGAAGAGAACACCCTCTCACCCACAAGTCGTATGAACACACACACATACACACACACAGACACCAAACTCACACGCATACAAAGTACAGACGTACCCACCCACACAAACTACGTACGTACGGATAGGGGTGGGACGTGTCGTACACGAGTCTCGATAAACAGTATTCTTACCGTAGGGGGTCAACCCTTCTTTCTTCGTCACTTACAACCCCTCCACTCCCTCCGTCGTTGTCGGTCGTCCCCGTTCCCTCCCCCACCTAGACACTACCTAACCTCGAGGACCACTCTAGATTTTCCTACCAAAGGTTTAGACCTTACCCTGAGGGACCTCAGTGTCTTCGAACTATAAACCATATCACACTTTCCGATCCTAATCAGACAAAAAAAGGATGAGAATCTCTCAACTTGAAATTTTAAAAGTTCGTTAATTCTTCACCCACCTCTTGATACCGAGTGAACCAGGTCAAGATAACTCCTGCCCCCCAACCTCCGTACAAATTCCCCTAGAGTCAAGTCAAGTCAAGTCATCGAGTCAGTACAGGCGAGAAACACTGGGGTACTTGGCGTCGTGCGGTCCGGAGGGACAGGTAGTGGTTGAGGACCTCAAATGGGTTTGAGTACAGACAACTCAACCACTACGGTAGTTTGGTAGAGTAGGAGACAACAGGGGAAGAGGACGGGAGTCAGAAAGGGTCGTAGTCCTAGAAAAGGTTTACTGAGTCGAGAAGCGTAGTCCACCGGGTTACTCCGCAACCTAAAAATCGAAGTTGTAGTCAGGAAGGTTACTTGTGGGTCCTGAGTAGAGTAAATCCTACCTGACCAACCTAGAGAAACTTCAGGTTCCCTGAGAGTTCTCGGAAGAGGTTGTGGTGTCAAGTTTTCGTAGTTAAGAAGACGTGGGTCGAAGGAAATATCAGGTTGAGAGTGTAGGTATATACTGTTAACCTTTTTGGTATCGGAACTGATCTACCTGAAAACAACTGTTTCATTACAGAGACGAAAAATTATACGACAGATCCAACCAGTATTGAAAGGAAGGTTCCTAATTCGCAGAAAATTAAAGTACCGACGTCAGTGGTAGACGTCACTAAAACCTCGGGGTTTTTTATTTCAGTCGATGACAAAGGGGTAGATAAACGGTACTTCACTACCCTGGTCTACGGTACTACAAGCAAAAGACTTACAACTCGAAATTCGGTTGAAAAAGTGAGAGGAGAAAGTGAAAGTAGTTCTCCGAGAAATCAAGAAGTGAAAGACGGTATTCTAACCACAATAGACGTATAGACTCCAATAACTATAAAGAGGACCGTTAGAACTAAGGTCGAACACGAAGAAGGTCGGGTCGCAAAGAGTACTACATGAGACGTATCTTCAATTTATTCGTCCCACTGTTATATGTCGGAACTGTGTGAGGAAAAGGATAAACCTTGGTCAGACAACAAGGTACAGGTCAAGATTGACAACGAAGGACTGGACGTATGTCCAAAGAGTTCTCCGTCCAGTCCACCAGACCATACGGGTAGAGAAAATCTTAAAAGGTGTCAAATAAAACTAAGTGTGTCAGTTTCCGAAACCGTATCAGTCATTTCGTATTTATCTACAAAAAGACCTTGCAAGAACGAAAAAGTCACTAGGTCGTCTACAACCGTTAAAATAGAGACCAAGGAGACCGAAAAGATTTTGGTCGAACTTGTAGTCCTTCAAGTGAATAACGACTTCGGACCGAACCTCTTAAAACTTGTAATGAAGTAATCACACACTCTACTTACGTTGACACGCTATCAAACTCGTAAGAAACCGGAACGGAAAGAAACCCTGACCTTACTTTTGACTGGAAAAGGTCAGGACACCGGTGACGACTCAAAAGGTTTACACGACTGTATAACTCACGTCGTGAAAGTGTCGTACTAGAAAATCCTAAACTTTATCGAGGTGACCTTAAGGTAGTGGAGGTGATCGAAACAAGTAACACTACGAAGGATTCCGGGTGAACTGAAGTGTAAGGTCCTACAGACCGAGATCTACTCGCTAGTGTGCTAGCACTAATAGACCCAGCATTTCTAGAACAAACATATCAAGACACATAAGAGAAGAGACACGGTGGAGAAGAATTATAGAAGACAATTCCCCTAGACCTCCTCGACTTAGGAAGGAAAAGTCCCTTCCTCTTCGGTGTCGATTCACAATTATCACAAATTCTTAGTACTCTAAAGAACCTTTGGGTATCACCTTTCTGAAACTTGGAACCTAAGTCTAAACCCAAGTTCAGGACCGGGACGGTCACCGACACTCTGGACCCTCTACAGTAAATCGGAGAAACCCGGAGTCAAAAAAATTGACATTTTACCTTTACTGTCAGGGACGAAGGGTACTAAAATTTCTCCTAATTCACTTTATTACTTAAGAGAATGGGTTGGGTCTCAACCGTGAGTCAGACAGTCAACGGGGAAAAGGTTTATTTCTTCCGTCCTTTATCCCCATTTAAGGTCACTCGATAAATGACGACCAACCCACCACCACCACTAGACAGACAGTAAGGGGGACTGGTCGAGAGGAACAAGGATTGTCGGAGACCCTTGGACGGAAACGACAACTTGGAAGAGAGGAATCACGTCGACTCCTTACTCAGTCTCGTTCTTGACCTGTCGTACCGGTACTTCGACGAAGTGGTTCCACGAGACCTTGTCACGGACTCCCGAGTCCCGACCCACCCGGCACCCAGCCGGGAGTATCGTGACCGGAACGAGGAAAGGAGGTGGGAAAGTGGAAAACCTTCTTCGACCACCCAGTCAGATAAGGACACCCGAAGAGAGAGAAAAAACTCATCTCTCTCCAAATAACGTCCCGGTACGTTGTTACCCTTGAGTACGGGGGGTGTTTGGGTCTGAGGACTTCCTAAAGTTGTTTCGTAAAAATTTCCGTTACACTCCCTCCTGCCATCGTCCCATACACTAGTTGAGTGTGTGTCAAGAGACTGACCGACTAGCGGATACCCGAAGAACTATTTCCTGGAAGGTCTAGAAGACGAGCAGTAGACCCCTACAAACCTTTTGTTTTTGGTTTTGTTCAGTGACACTGTTCGAGGTTTTAGTTCTTCCGGACTAAAACAAGAGTCGAATCAGTGATCAATACCTTCGAACCCGTCGGAGATCGGAAACACTCGGAAACCAAGGAGTATTCATTCTATTGTCACACATGACTAAATCCCAACTACATTCCTCATTGAAATTCACATCTTACGGTGTTCCATGAACCGTGTCTCATCCGGAAGTCACCCATGACAGATACATCGGAAATAAAAAGGACCGTGTTCGACAAGAGGTGGAGTGGGACGTCGACTGAGTCCTAGACTACTAGGTCAAGTGTCTAGAGATCCGGAAAGGAGAGGGGTATGGGGTTTGGAATAATCCTAGAAAATGACGAGTGACTACCTCGGTGGTCAAGTATCCGTCGTGGGAGTCCTTCTAAACAACTCCTTTCGAACTTTAATAATCCTTTTTTCCACACAGAGGTCGGGGACACCTCACAGCACAGGAGACCGGTGTCCCATCAAACCAAAAAGGGACGGACCTCGGGTCTAGAGGAGTACTCTTCTAGTCACAGGTCGGACCGGACCACGACCAGTAACGGACGGATAGAATAGTCCACCGTGAGTCGGTCCTCCCTCCAAACACACACTGTCTTTGTCGACAGTTGTCCCGGAGATTGGCCCTCTGCATCGTCTGACTTCGTATAAACACTTTACTCATACACAAATGTATACTGGGACTTATCAAAATAACCTCTCGTAACTCCCATCTCCTGACACCAAGTCCCACCCCGACACCAACCCTCCCCGGACCAACAGACCAACTAGTACTCGGTACATTTCAGTTCACACTATACCGACGGTTTTTTCACTTACCTCTGAATCCATCCAAATATAGATCCTACCATCCCCGTCCCCTCGTTCCTGACCATTACGGGTCCTCCTTTGCCAACACGAGACATCTACAAATGGGGTGTCACAACATTGGTGAGACTACTCCGTCCACCTCATGCTCCTCCACAAATTGGAATGGAACTCTCTAATTCCCTCTTAAGTACTCCCTCCACTTGAAACTCGACTTAGAACTAACGACTTAGCCTCCTTTCCACAATCGATCTACCTCCACCATACTCTCTCTCTTACACCGTTCAAATCCCTTGACGTGTAGCTATCGATGTCTGGAGGAGACCCTTCCACCACTCACGGGACAACGACCTTCTTAAGTCTCTGAACTAGCAGAAAGACGACTACCACCGTTCAACCGGATGCATTGGAGACGTCTGAGACGTTGGACCTCAGACCAACCGTGTTCCCGACAGTCTCCGACGGAAAACTAGAGGATTTGAACACGTCAGACAAGCATGTACGTGGCCACCAGACGAACGGACTACAAACAAGGATACCTCTCACACTTGTACAAAACCCCAAACAGTGATGAAGAAAGGTAACCGTCATTGTAGTCCCTGTGGTCCAAACAAGGACTAGGGATTCTGACTGTAGACTTTAATCGGTCAACTCCCGGTAATCGACATTCTTCACACTCACGATTCACGACCCCGAGGGCTCCTGAGACTAGAGAACGTCACTCGTTCGACACACCCCGTACGTCGGGGCGACTGAGTCTGTAGGACGTCGGGAGGAAGTTGAAGGACATGACGTCGGAAGTGGTCTGGTGCGACCCGTCAGTCTCTTCTCCATGACCCCGGGTCCGACCGTGTCACTTCTCCTTCCCTCCCACGACCCGTCACAGACACCGAGAACGACGGGACAAGAAGGTAGAATTTATTTAGTCCCACACACACACCGACCTTACCTACCAGTATTCCAGGAAAGACCAAGACTAATGGAAACCGAGGCTTTGCTTCGACCCTCGGAGGTCCACTGGGAAAACAAGTAAGTGTCTCGTATACACCTCGTGGAAGACCCATGATTAACTCGTGATGGACGAGAAGGCTTGGGAGACATCGGCGACGTCACGAAGACTCATCGTGCCGGGACTATCTCGAAGACCTCTTCTACGACCGGGACTGGACCCGACTCCTCCCGAGAGGGTCCTGGCCCGAGGAGACGAGGCGGACCGACGAGTGACGGAGGAAGAGACGGGTCGTCGTGTTTCCGTCAGAAGTCCAATCAGAGATTGGGGACATCGAGACCCCGTACCCACAGTGAGTTTCCTTGCTACTTCTAGGCTCAAGACCAGAGTCGAGACACCAAATAATGGATACATTGGAATCACTTCATAAATGGAGAAACTCGAAGTCAAAGGAACGGATATTTTGTCCTCTCATTGTACGTTCCGGCAACAGTCCAACTAAATGTAGCTAGGTAAATCGTGTGTACCTAGTGGAGGTAAGGTCCTCCATGAAATCCTTCTCTCCTTATTTTTTACTTATGACATATGTGGGGTGTGAACCCCTTGAACACAACATTAGAAATTCTTTTCCGAACTTTCCATGCATAAGACACGGTCCGTTCCCCCTCTCGTACGATCCGTTTCTCTTACTCTACTCGTGTCCGGACTTCAACGTGTTCTGTACTAAATACATAAACTTCTCACCACTCCATAGCGTCATCGTCCCACATCCCTCACCTAACAGGTCGACTTACCCTTCCGTCTTAGGTTGGGTACTAGGACCTCACCATCCACCATTCGACACTGCACGGTATGTGCACCCTCGACAGTACACTGACAATCTCTTCCACTACGCCCCTTGCCTGCGCGTACCCGAATAGGTGTCGCGCGGAGGACAGGCGAGCCGGGGAGGGGGAACATACTGGCACCGTAGGATCCCGGGACGTACCCGAGGAGACACCCGACGAGGTGAAAACTCACAAAGGGGATTCCGACCGATGAGGACCACCTGCATTTGGTAACGGATCGGGAACTCCATAGGAGAGTGACACGGGTCGAGACACGGTTGGATTACGGTCCGTGAGTGAGTGACCATATCTTAACTTCACTCAAAATTTTAGAACCGAAGATCTGAAAGTCATTTGGCCGTCTAGATGTCATATCGTCTAGGAGTCCATCAAAGGTGACCCCAGTTGAACCCTGTCCTCGGAGAGGACGAAAAGAGACAACCCGGGTGGGGACGGGGACGTCGATGGACGGACCTACCTTCGGACGTGGTACAGTAGTCAAGACGGGACCGGGAGTCGAGTGTGGGTCGGTTAGTGGATTAACGGAGAGGAGGTTCAGGAGGAGAGACGGGAGTGAGTCCGGACTAGTAAATAGGAGTGGTGGTTCCGCCGGACAACTGTTAGACGACCGGGGTCGGAGAGGCAGGGGGACGGAAAGATAGGGGTGCCGTGGCAGATAGGTGTGAAGGGGAGACGGGTGAGAGGAAGTCGTGGAAAGACAAGAGAAGTACCGACGACTCTGGGAAGGATGATCCGGGGAGACGTCGGAATGAAGGACAGTAAGACGGGAGGAGAAGTCTCGTGCACGAACGAGAAGAGGGTCAAGTGACACGAGAAAGTGTAGAGGTATGGAACAAAACAAACAAAGACCAACTAAAAATCATCGACAATAAAAAACCTGTCAAAATCTAAATGGTTTTGTAACTCGTCTATCGTGTCTTTAAAGTGTGTCGAAGGAGAGGATTGTCTAATCATACCGTAGAGTTATAGAAATATGTTCAACCAAGAAGACGGATCTTGGACGGTTAAGGTGGTCGGTTGTTCGTAAAAACTCCTTAACGAAACACGTTTTGACTATCTAGGTTCACCTCCTCTTCGACGGACTTCCGTCGAGTACAAGACCCATTCCTCTCGTCTCGTGTGAGTGTCGAAACTTGGACAACGGATTTGATTGGGGAGTCAAACCAGTGACGAAACTGCAGTTTCTCGTGTAAGTGTCACGACTAGGAGTCGACAAGAAGTGTTACCGAGACCGTCCTCACTTTCGTCCACCATGACAAGGACAAAGTGTCCACTTCCTACATTCTGTCCGACTCTCTCCACGTCCCGTCACTGAACAGGTGTCGGTGAGTCGACCGTTCACCGTCTCGGTCCTAAAACTTAGACCCGGTAGACTGAGGTCCAGACTCAATCCATCTACCACCCGACTCTATCTCTACCTGGATGTCTATTCCGACCCTAGTCAAGGAGGGACCACGTCTACGAGAGACTCCTACCCCCTTTAAACCCTCTTCGTCCCAAGAGGTCCAGACCCAAACTAAAAGGAGGAGTTCGAGGACTTAGGTCCACTCCAAGTGTTCTGGGACACACCGGAAGAGACAGGAAGACCCATACACATACTTCCATGCGTTCTATGACACCGTCCAATAAAAGAGGGGTCCGAGGGTCTTTCACCCCCAACACAGAAATGGGGTACGAGACGGTCCAAGTAGTCTGCAACAGGCACCTTGACCTGGTTCATGACTTCCGGGAGTCGCAGGGCTTCTCTTTCCGACGCGACGACAGTCCACACCCCGTTCCCGGAGGTCGTCCCTCTTCTCTCTGGAAAGGGGATCTAGGACTCTACCCTGGTGGGGGACTCTGGTCGGACACCAGTGGGGTGACATAGAGGTACCAGAAGGGGGACCTTGTCTCGACCCGTGTCCCTCCACCCCTTACTCTGTCCTTGACCCACATTCCTCAACGGACGAAAGTCGACGGTAGAATGCGAAGGACGCCTGTCGAGACGTTGTTTTGAAAAGGAGACGGGACCAACGGGATGACGGGAGTCCCCGGGTCAGTGGCGGTCGGGGACTCCTGTGACAGGATCGAGGCGACCCTTGTAGTGTTCACGACAGGGACCAGTAGCCTGACGTCTTGGAGGACCACGTCCATTCCGGGAACGGTTCACCCTGGGACCGTCACCTCGGACGGAGAGGGTCCTACTGCCGTCCTTCCCCATTGACGGACAGTTCTAGGACCATAAGGGTGGTTCCGGACCTCTCATCTAACTAACCAAAATTTCAATGTCACTGTCTTTGTTTTGAGTTTAACAGAGTATCGACTCTTCAGGTCCCCGGTTTTGACCGAAATCCGTGTAGACCCTAGGGTCTCCGAGTCTGTCACAGTAGACTCGAGATAGAGAGACAGAGGACCGAGACGTAAAGAGAGTCGAAAGAAGAGTACCCTACAGTCCTATTGGATCTTGTTGAGAACCGGATATAGGAAGACCGTCTTTCTTTCAAAGAGAAAGAGTCATCGGGGGTCTTAACTCAGAGTACTCGGACCGAACCATTACACGATCAGTGAGACGAACTTTGTGCCCCACGAGACTAACCGGACCGAACACGGAGAGTACTTCCTACCCCGTCATACCAGTTGAGAGGCATTGAGTGTGCCTGACTTGTATTCTCTCCTCATAAAGACGTTTTATTTTAACAAGAGTCTTCTTCCTCCTTACCTAGGACCTGTTCGTTTTTCAGCGATTAGAACTCATGGACCCTTCTTCAACCTTCACGGGTTGAGAATTGACCAATTCTCAATTAAAAACTAACCTCTTCCTCTTTCCTGTGTTCCGGATCTGAATCCCCAACAATCCCTCTTACAAAGGGGACAATACGTAAAGTAATTCTATAAGTGGTGAAAAAACACGATTGAGTCACGAATCGTGAGCAATTTATGAGACATGGGTATAGAGTAGTTTGGGAGAATCGTTGGGTTCATTAGAAAAATAGGGGTGAATCGTTTTATTCATCGGTTCGTTCATAAGTTTGGGTCTAGACGGAGTATTGAATTGGAGGTCCAACGACACAAGGTTTCCCATCGTACTCCACTTGTATCCTGAAAAAAACAACCCAAACAATGTAAATTTTTTTTTAGTCAGAATAACTCTATATTGAATGTACATCATTTTAAGTGACTAAATTCACATTAATCTACTCAAAACTGTTCATCTATGTCAAAACACTTCACTTCACTTCACATCAACGAGTTAGCACAGACTGAGAAACGCTGGGGTGTCTGACATCGGATGGTCCGAAGAGACAGGTACCCTAAAAGGTCCGTTATCATGACCTCACCTAACGGTAAAGGGAGAGGTCCCCTAGAAGGGTTGGGTCCCGAGCTTGGACCCAAAGGGCGTAACATCTGTCTACGAAATGGCAGACTCGGTGGTCCCTTCAGAATGTCAAGTCTCAAAACACTTGTGGTGGTGTTAGTACCATACCCAAAGGTCGTGGTGTCTTTCGGGGGCACATAACGAAACATCAGTCAGGGGAGGGGTAGGGGCTGGGAACCGTTTGTGGCTAGACGAAAGACCGTGATGTCAACGTGGTAAAGATCTTGAGGTACATTTACTTTAGTATGCAATACAACGGAACACACAGACAGAAGAAGTTGAATCGAATTACGAAAACTCTAGGTAAGTACGACAACACACATAGTCATGAAGTAAAGATATATAACCATTCATCACCGGATGATACACCGATATGGTGTCAAACAAATAGGTAAATGGATGACGAAGGGACCACCGAGTGAACCATCTCAGACCGACGTCGCACCCGCTGGACCCGAGTTAGAGACCCAGCCCTTCTAGGGGATCTCTTCCTTTATCGTTGGATGAAGTCATAAGAACGGACCTTTTAAGGTGCCTACCTCCTCGGATCGTCCGACGTCAGGTGCCCCGGTGTTTCTCAACCTGTACTGACTCGCTGATTGTATTGTGACTATCGATAAACCCTGAAGGTCTGAAAATCAACAATACTTATTTCTGACTTCATGTTCAGAAACCCACTTATAGGTAAAAATGAAGAGAATCCATTTTATGGATCCTCACCCTAACGACCCAGTTTACTGTATAATCAAAAGACAACGACACATAGATGTGTGCTATTTACATTATCGAATTGTGTCGTGGGTGATCAATAGACTGTCAAGAAATACAACTTTCAGACCCACCCGAATTGGTCCAAGAAGTGAATTCTCAGAGTGTTCCGACTTTAGTTCAATAACGAGTCCGACCCACGAATAGACCCTCTAGTTCCTTTCTTTGTGAAGAAAGAGTCAAACCACACCCCCCACGAGAAGGTAGAGAAATTCCAACGGGGATAAGACAGAATGTACCGGGGAGGTAGGAGATTGGTCGGTTACGTACAACTCAGGAAGAGTGGGAAGGTCAGAGAGACCAAGAAGAAGACGGTGATCGGTTTCTTTTGAGACGAAAATCTCTTGACCACACTAGTCTAACCTGGTTGGGTTTGTTAGAGGGAAAACGGTATATTACATTGGATTAGTGCCCTCATTGTAGACCCTCGTTTCCAGTACCCTGGTAGAATTTTAAGACGGTGTATACCGTAGAATTTTAAGATGTTGTATACCATTCGTATACAGATATTCTTTGGTAGTTTGATAAAAGGTTTCACCGACGTGGTAAAGCGGAAGGGTAGTCCTCATGTGCTCTCAAGATCAACGAAGTGTAAAAACGATTATGAATCATAAATAACAGTCAGTACCGATAACCACTCGTACACCACAATAGAGTTCCACTAAAATTAAACGTAAAGGAATTACTGATTACTACTATTCCAGAAAAGTACACGAATAATCTCGTATTTTAAAACAAACCATTTTCCAAGACGAAATTCTTTTTTGGATGGGTGCGACTGAATCTATTTGACGTCCCGAGAATCTTGTAGACATTAAACACTTAGCGAACTCCCCGGGGTCCCGGGTGAGAAGAGACCTTGTTTTGTCAGACAGTTAACGACCATTTAGTAGTCATATGTGTGACACTACACACACACTCACTCTCTACTTTGGTTGTTTGCAGAACTAAAAGATGTCTCGGTGTTAGGGGTTAGACTTTAGGACTTTAGGTTAACAAAACTTTTGGTTTACAAAAAAGAACTAACCGTCGTTTTAGGTAACTATCGCTTTAGACTACACATGTAGAAACCCAAACAACCAAAAAACGTCTTCCTGGGAGACAACAGGGTACGAACACAGCCGACGGACCTCCGGAACGAACTGATGCACGTACGGGCCTCGGGTGTACAGCCATGTTTGGGAGTGGGAAGAGACTACAACGGCACCCCCGCCAACCTCCCTCGGTCGCGGACGGCACTGTGGGAGGGTGGGGTTTGAGGGTAAGAGACAAGACACTAAGTGTGAGAAGAAAAAAAAACCGAACACCCTACAGTCAAGGGATTGGTCCCTAACTTGGACTCAGTACCGTCACTTTCGGGTCTTAGGATTGGTGGTCCGGTGGTCCCTCGAGGCACTAAGTGTAAGTAGAACAAATTAAGAAAAATTGTTATGACGTTCCCGTGACGATACAGGTAGTATGTCTACTCCTGTGACTCCAAGTCCCTACAGTTCGTTAACGGGGTGTATCGAGAACGTACCGTCTCGAGGAGGGTGTATATTACCCTATATACCAGAGGGACACGGTCCGTCGTACCCACCTATCTTCGGGTCCTTTTTTTCTTTGGGGACCTCAGTCGAACCGGTCACGGGACGGAGATCACCTCGTTGGGCCAAAACTCGGTTATCCTCTTTCAAAAGAAATAGTCACAAGGTACCGGAAACCTTTTCGTCGTAATTGTTGCGACATTGACCACAAAGGATATCGGGAGGTACACCGGACGGTCGGGACCTTAGCCAAAAACTACAAATGAGAGAACCTTCGACCTCTCTTAAGGAAGGAGTTTGGACTTTAGAACTCTGAATACTGGGACCATTCACATCTTACCTACAGAACACCAGACTTCTTACAGTAGGAGGTTCTTCGTATCTCCCCGACCCACCCGGAAGTGGGATATTCTTTGGACGAATCTCCTAAGGAGATTTACGGGTGTAGAATCGGGTCTTCTGGACCCGTAAGAAAGAATAAGTGCGTAATTACTTTGTAACTGGTCTCGGACGAGTGGTGTACGGTCTAGGACACGATCGATGGTTTCTACAGTCACTCGGTTGACAAGAAAGAATTCCCAGGGAGTCAGATCTCTTCCTCTATCTGTTCCTTTGATTCTGAATTTTATACAACAATAATTACCTTCTCATCTTCTATTACGATTCACGGATCTTGTGTCATCCATAGATGACTTATTTGTTATTCCGTCACTCGGGCACTCACTATCACTTTGTCTAGTTACTCATTGAGTTACCAACTACATCCTTGGGTCTCTTTTCATTTAAAGAACAACGACAACACGACCCAGAAGTAACGACGACCCGAATGAGATCAACGTCGCTCGCCCCGATGGGAAGGAACATCACGTACCCGAAGAGTACCGCCACTGAAGAGAACAACGTCTCCTGTCGTGTCCGAGATCCGTGTGTCCTAAGTTATCAACGTGGAGCCCCCGAGATCTCACCACCGAGTCATCGACACCGTGTGTCCGAATCAACGAGGCGTCGTACACCTGAGAAGGGTCTGGTCACTAACTTGGACACAGGGGACGCAACCGTCCGTCTAAGAATAGTCACTCGGTTGTCCCTTCAGGGCTATTTTCTCATTCACAAAGACGGTCTCGACCCTCCCTGTCAATTATGGACAACAACAGTCAGTGAGTCAACACGGACTAAGAAACGATGGGGTACCTGTCGTCATACGGTCAGAAGGGACAAGAAGTGGTAGAGGGTCTCGAACGAGTTTGAGTACAGGTAACTCAGTCACTACGGTAGGTTGGTAGAACAGGAGACAACAGGGGAAAAGGAGGACGGAAGTTAGAAAGGGTCGTAGTCCCAGAAAAGGTTACTCAGTCAAGAAGCGTAGTCCATGGGTTTCATGACCTCGAAGTCGAAGTCATATTCAGGAAAGGTTACTTATAAGTCCTAACTAGAGGAAATCCTACCTGACCAAACCTAGAGGAACGTCAGGTTCCCTGAGAGTTCTCAGAAGAGGTTGTGGTGTCAAGTTTTAGTAGTAAGAAGCCGCGAGTTGTAAATACCAGATTGAGAGTGTAGGTATATACTGATGACCTTTTTGGTCTCGAAACTGATCTGTCTGGAAACAACCGTTTCATTACAGAGACGAAAAATTATACGATAGATCCAACCAGTATCGAAAAGAAGGTTCCTCGTTCACAGTAAATTAAAGTACCGACGTCAGTGGTAGACGTCACTAAAACCTCTGGTTCTTTTATTTCAGACAGTGACAAAGGTAACAAAGGAATAGATAAACGGTACTTCACTACCCTGACCTACGGTACTAGAATCAAAAAACTTACAACCCAAAATTTGGTCGAAAAAGTGAGAGGAGAAAGTGAAAGTAATTCTCCGAGAAAACAAGGAGAAACGAAAGACGGTATTCCAACCATAGTAGACGTATAGACTCCAATAACTATAAAGAGGGTCGTTAGAACTAAGGTCGAACACGAAGTAGGTCGGACCGTAAAGAGTACTACATGAGACGCATATTCAATTTATTTATCTGTCCCACTGTCATATGTCGGAACTACGTGAGGAATGGGTTAAATCTTGGTCAGACAACAAGGCACAGGACAAGATTGAGAACGAAGAACTGGACGTATGTCTAAAGAGTCCTCCGTCCAATTCCACTAGACTATAAGGGTAGAGAAATTCTTAAAAGGCGTCGATCAACACTAGGTGCGTGAGTTTCCGAAATCGTATCCCTCCCTCTCAATTACGGATATAATAGAAATTATTTCAATTCTTTGGTGAGTCATCACTTCCATTGTGAAACCGGCTCGGAACCTCCTAATTAACTATTCCTCTTCCCTTTCATAACACCCGTGACTCCACTCTCGTCGTCCACATGTTCGTGTCCCACCGCCCGCCCCCACCCGGTGTATGTCAGGTCACACTCTCCGTCCCGACGTCCCGGTCGTTCCGGTCGAGAGGCGGAGCGTCAGGAGCACTGAAGTCACAGGGTTCTATGTTGGGGTGGACACGCATGGTCACGACTCGAGGAACTTCCGTCTCAAGGTACACGAAGTTTAGACACAGGGGTCGGGTCACGACCCGTACCGTCCCTGTGTCCTTTACAAACACTTACCTCCTCTACGGCTCAGTAACGTACGAACCGAAGAGAGGGACCGGGTCAAACACGCCAAGGTCTCGTCGTCGTAGGAGAGAGTCCTCCACCCAGTGCAAGACGTTCCGCGTCGAAGCTGGCTGGAGAGATGGGAGGGACCGAGGTGTGAGGTCCGAGACGTACCGAAGAAGGACGTCCACTCACCCCTCCCCTACGGTAAATCGGTGACCCTCCGGTTTGGGAGATATGGTAGAAGAGAACCCCGTCCCACTCTTCCCCCTCGAGATTTGTGTTGTCGGTTACCCTCCAGTCCTCACGTCCCCCACCTCCCGTCTCTCCCGGACACACCTCACCCGTGACTCTTTCGGACAGAAAGAATGGGAGAAAAAAGAGGTCCAGGTCTCGTACCCGGAGGACTGACTGGTGTCACACCGGGTCTGGGACGTCCGGAGGAACCTCTCGGAGAGGGGGTCCCGGAGGGACCGGGTCGGTGGGGATGTCCTGTACGACATAGGAAAGACAGTAGAACCTCGAAACCGGACATGTACCAGTGGGTCCGGTGCCCTCCGGTACCGTAGTACGAAGGCTCGTCTCTCCACGAGACAGATATCAGGACAGGAGAATTCCGTTCGTCCCCAGTCACTCTTATTAATTGTCACCCTCGTCACTGTTACTGAACAAGACAAACAATTCAAGGATGGTTCCTGGTCAGTACAATGTACGTGACATAGCTTAGGAGTGTTATCGATCCCCACAATTATGTCATCATTGAATCTAGTCTCTCCAATTTACTGTACGGGTCTAGGTGTGACTATCGTAGTCCTAAACTGAGGTCTAAAATGGTAGAGGTTTCAGTATAGTGGTTTGAGTCTCCTCACTGGGGAAGGGGTCCTCGAAACCTCTTTCAACGGGTTCGGGTCAACCGTGTCTACGACGGGACTCACATTGTACCCCCTCCCACGACCCACAGACCGTCCAGGGACTCTTTCGGTCCCCGACACCGTCACCAGTGGGTGGGAGACTCCCCAACGAGGCCACGAGGTCTCTGTGAACCAGACCTCAACGCACACGACCTCACCCCCACCCCACCGAGAAGTGCCTGAGAGGAAGGGGAAAGGTACCTTGTCAAGGGAGGGACTACATATCACTAATGACTCGAGTCCATAAGTCCAGGGTTTAAATCTCAGGTAGGGTAATAAGAGTCCTCGTGGAGACGAGAACAGATGAAAACGGGAAAACCCGTGCTCTTCGTACCAAGAGGGTACCAACCGGGGTGGAGAAACGACAAGAGGAGAGTACCAACAACGGTCGACGGACCCTCCCCACAGACATAGGGACAGGGTGTAGTCTCTGACTGGGAGGCCGGCCTACGGATCTTCGTCTCTCTTGACTCTGGGCCTCTTCTGTTTCAGTCCCGTGTCACCAAACCCCCTTTACATACTGTTGACGTCGGAAAGTAGACCCCGGTATATGAGGCAGTGACCCTTGTCTTAGTCCTTTATTTCACTTTGTGAGTCTACGGACACACCCGAGAGGTTTTTATACAGTGAAACGTGAATGGACCCGAGGGAGGTCGACCAAGGAGTCGGTCCTACCCACCGGAGGAGTCCCTCTCTCCCCCGCCTGAACGAGAACAATTTGGCCGACCAGCGGAGTCAACTTCTGTAGTCAGTCCGATAGAGACCCCGTCCTCTCCGTCTCTCTCCGGTGTACAAACCACGACGACACTAGGTCCACGAGACCCTAGTCAAATAGACGACGAAATGGAGTTCAGTTTCACCTCTCTCCATGTTAAAGGTCCGTTCCTTTCACTCGTCCAGTCTTGAAAGAGTCGGAAGGATTGATTTCTTTCGACAAGGTCGAGTAGAGGAAGGACCGACTTCGTCCAAGGGACACACGGAAAGTGAGGACCGAGAGGAACCTCGCACATAAACACGTGGATACACACGTCAAGAAGGTTACAGACGAGAGGTGTTGAAGGGTGAGAACAAGACGCGAGGCGAGTGGGTCTCACAGTCGAGGGAATGACTAACAGGCGGTCCCGAGAGTACCTTTGAGTCGGTGACAAGTAACCACGGTTTATCATTATCTTTGAGCCTCTGTCACAAAACCCACTTCATCTTTTCTCATCGAAAATAACAAAACGGTCCGTTTTTCCCGGTGTGACCCGATTACGGGAGTTTTGACACACTAAGTGGGACCTCCCCCCATCACTCCTTAAAATGTCCGAAGTTCCCCGCCCCGTACTAGGTACCTGTCAAGAGTCTACCCAACCGTAGTTCTACTTCAAAGTTCATAGTAGTCAAAAGACCAAAGTCGATCAGTTACCGGACACCAAGAACACCCGTCGTCAAAAGTAAACCACCCCACCCCCACCACCAGACGAAGGATATTTTTGTTAAATCTTTACACACAGTCTGGAAATATAGAAGGTCCCTTGACTCTCAAGCCACTAAGACGACACACCGTCTTAATATCAGATTTGACAATGGTCAAGGTCTTCCGTTACCGTGGGGTGAAGTCCGAAGAACGGACCTTTTAGGGTACCTGTCTCCTCGGACCATCCGACGTCAGGTACCCCAACGATTCTCAGCCAGTGCTGACTCGCTGAAGTGAAAGTGAAAAGTGAAAGTACGTAGCCTCTTCCTTTACCGTTGGGTGAGCACAAGAACGGACCTCTTAGGGTCCCTGCCCCCTCGAACCATCCGACGACAGATACCCCAGCGTGTCTTATCCTGTGCTGACTTCACTGAATCGTCAGGTTGTCGATAAACAAAGATGTAGAAGTGGAAAGGGTTAGTAATTGCGATCTCAATCGCAAAATGAAGTTTTCTGTACCTATGGCCCAACATGTGCCAAAGCCTCGAGAGGAGGCCAGACATGACTACGACATGTTTTAGTATCTGGTCCCTTCTTGGTTGCTCGAACCAAATCTTAAAAGCACCTAACTTCGCCGCTCGTCCCCTACAGGGTGGTGACGTAACGTGTAATGAATCTTTTTCCCCAATCAGTGCTGGGTGATTTGACTAAAACTGTTTACGTCAAACTTTTTGTGAGTCGACTGTATTGTCAAAGTCCCTCCCGCGATCTTTCTGGCAGGCCTTCCCTAGTGCCGCAGTCAGTCCGACAAAAGAGGTTTGGCTAGAATTGTGCGCTGTTCACGCGGCCGACTGGCCGTTCCACCCGCCCTGGCCTTAGGGTTCCTGGAGTCCGGCTCGTCTACGGAGGCGGATGACCCGCCCCGGCCTTCACTCCAGTTCCTCGCCGGCAGCGCCGGACGCGAGCAACCAGTCCTCTCCGTGCCACCCGCCCCGGTCATTAGCCGCCAGGGACACGACGATGATCGCCCGTATGATACTCTTAGGTGCCGAGGCGACCAGCGATCATCTGGGAGCTCAGCCAACGACGGACTGAAGACCGGGGGCCGGGCGGACCGGGCCATCCATCCCACTCCCGGCCCCCGTTCGTCTGGGGAAACCTCCCGCCCCCCTCCCTGGCTCCCGGGTTTTGACCGACGTCCCCCACCCCACACTCTAAGCGCCTGGAGTAACCTTTCTGAGAGGACATCCTCGAGATTTCCGCGCCCACCGTAGGAACCAGACGTTCGGGCTCACCGGGCGAGTCTTAGGTGGTGGTCCAGTGGAGAGAGTAAAGGGTGAAGAAGGGGCGAAGTCAGTAATGGCCGGTAGACTATAAGAGACTGAGGGTTCAAAGCGGAATTGGTCCCAAACCAAGGGAATTCAGACCTCATACTGCCACCTTGCATCCCGAGACCCACTCGAACTTGATAAAGGAGTGTAAGGGACCCGAAGTCAACAGACTAGACCAAGAGGCCAACTGGAGACACTCTCCAGTGACAGTTATTGACTCGTAGAGAGGGGACCCAGTCCACAGGGCCATCTTGTCACCGGTCGAGACTCTATCGGACAAGCAATTCTGAGAATCAAATTGACCTTTTAGACACTCACTATATATTCACTAAACCCGTCAGTGGAGTAAAAAGACACGTAAATAGAGGTGCAACATCTACGAAGGAGACTGACGACAAAAATTATAGTGTGAAACGACTGAGGGAGAATAGGAAGACACGAACAAAATGTTGAAACAACCAACAGAGAATTGGGATGATCTCTATCTTCACGGTAACACGTCCCTTACAACAAGGACGACATAAGGACCGAGGCCTTGTACTTTCAGTGAGTCATTTATCGACCCCTTACAACGGATCTATCCTTGTCCAAAACGAACACCATGGACACCAAGGATCCTCTCATTGTCGGCAGAATGGGGTCTTGACGGAACGGAGAGAAGGGTGGGGCGTGGGGAAGAAGGAAAGACTACTGCATTCAGTCCTTTTCGTCCTTTCGGATGTTCAAAGTGCAAAACTGACGGACCCGGAGGACCTTCCGGTCCCTCCCTCTTGACTCCCCCTTACTACAACTGGGAGGAAGGAGTCCGTGTCACGGAGTGGGTCCAGAGACAGAGACGTTGTCCCTCTACTGGAGGAATAGGAGTAAAACGTCACTCCTTCTACTTCGAGTCTCTCCGACTCGTCAAACGGAAGAAATCCAGGACTTCAGTCCGTGTCGGTCCCGAGGTCGCGTCCCAAGGTCTTGATAAGAGACTCGTAGGAACGACACGACTGTAAATAGAAAGAAGGAGGGTAATAGGGTACAGAAGTGGCACACAGAGAAACAGGGACCGGGACCCGATCCCTGACCCCGAAGTCCCTAAGGCTTTCGACCGAAGGGCCATAAACCTCCGACACAGTACAGTCCCCTTCAACGAAAAGTCAAGTGAAAGACAAAATATATTGTGATTCGAGACCTAGAGTGGAAGAAAGTGACCCAACGAGAGAATCGAGGTCTCAGAACCTATACCTGGAAGAAGTCAAGGACTGGAGGGACAGACAGGACGATAACAGACCTTGTCCTCAGTGTCTGTGGGACTCCAGGAGGGACCTGGGCTCGGACCTCTATACATAGGAAACTCCAACCTCCATAAAATCTCCCTAGATATTCACTCCAGAGAGATATGGGTGTCAACGAACCCCCTAAGGTCCCATTTCGTCCTGGGGTGGGGGAGTTGATCATCTTTAGCCCCTCTTTTTCATTACACGAGATTGGTCTAGAACTAGTTCAGTCAAGAGAAGACTCGGAGTCAAAAGGGTATGTCTAACTCTTCCGTTCCGTATATAAAGTCCTGGGACTCCTGGGACTCCTAAAGTGTACATGGATCGTGAAAGACACACTCTGGAACCCGCCTCTGGTTTAGGACCGTAAAACTCGATGGATGATTTTTTGGCCCAGAACTTTCTCACCTTTGAGTATCTCTTCCCACCCTCCCGTAGGGTCCGTCTCACATGTCACACTCGTCTCCTCGTCTCCAAGACCCTTGTCACTTCCCAACACCCTCTACCACCTTTCTGGTGTCCCTCCCCTCCCGCCCCCCGTCCTCGGTCTAGGACTGCCAACATAAGTCCGACAACCCACACCTTAGGAGACACTTTATTACTATACAACGCCGTAAGTATACGAAGAGTCTGTCGAATAAGTAAGCGACCCTTCAGGATCGGTACGTGTAGATACGGGGAACGTCTCTGAACGACCGGTCCTTACCCGGGAGACCTAGTCCTGGTGACCTAACAGGTCCGTCCTCTCAACCACGGTCGAGGAATTGAATTACCACGAGTCTGTTCTTCTACAAACTCCACTTCGCCTTCCTCGTCGAGAACCGTGACTTTTTGGATCGTGTCGACTTGCTACAGATGGTCGTCATGTTCTAGGACCTACAGTACGAGTTCCCCGAGAAATTCCACGTGCGTCCGTCCCCCGTCGAGTACCGTCCGGACCAGAAACTAGACCCGTGACTACCTACTCATCCTCAAGGGGTGCCCCTACCACAAGTCACTTCCCCTTCGCTTGGGTGTCTTCTAAACTTCATCCCGGAGTCATTTGTCCCGACCCCGACCAGACCCTTCTGGAACCGTTTCGGTGAGTCGGGTCCACCCGAAGGGAGTCCACGACCTCCTGAGGGCCTGTCACGAGTGACGACGTCCACACGAGGGTCTACCCGGGAAGGGGGTCCTGCTCTTTGACTTCCTACCATACCAGAAGGGGGGGCGTTGGAACTAGAAGAGGTCGACGAGGAAGGGTCAACAAGAACAGTGAGAAGAAAAGGAGAGACCTTTACGGGAGAACGCCGTAGAAGTACCTCAGAGAACCCACCAACCCGTGAGTCATATTCTAAGAGGCTCACAAGACCCGAGCAACGTCTCGGTCCAAGACGTAGGGACTGTGTGTATGTTATACATCACGACAGGACACGAACCCCCTCCCCTTAGTCCCTCCTCGGACACGGATGAAGGTCAGGGTGTTAGGAACGGAAGTGGTGGGACTGGGAAGACCATCTCTACCGTTCCTAACAAGGGTAAATATCTTCTTTTTTTTGACTCCAGATAACTTCACTGACCAGGTACCCTCGTCAATGGTCGTGAGAAATGACGACAAGATTTTCGGAACTGGAGGAATTCAGGAAAAACTCTGTTCCACCCTGGTTGTATTTATTTTCTTATAAGATATAGGGAAGTAGAGGAGAAGGTCCTTAAAGAGAGGTCACCATTAAAGAGGGGTAATTGACCAATGTAAGATTGTTATTTCATACAATCCAGTGTGACAGACTCCTGTCTTCATCGGAAATGTATAACTTACGACCCGTCTATGGTAGAGACTAGAGGTGACATTGACTCCTTCCGTGGTAGTTGAGGTCAAAGGTTCCCTTTCTCCTGTCCACCAAACGGACCGAGAATGGATATTTGGATCGCTTAAGGACTCAAGAAACACCAAGTCCTAACAAGACTTCGGGTCTCCAGGGACGGGGTGAACAGAGTCTGGGTCGGACCGTATAGAAACCTCCTCAGGGGAATAGAGAAACACACCAGACCGGTCACGAACATTCCTGTACCCGGAATAGATACCCCCCAGTGAGTTTGTCCGGAGGGGCGACGTTGGTCCCGACCCACATATCAATCATAATAAGTGCGATCGGACCCAGTCCCCTTGGACGGTGACTTTACCTGTGATTTGAGTTTGACTAGACAACTGATTTTCTATAACCACCTTTTTGACTGGTTTTAGTTTATTCCAGATCCCTAATCAATTATCATAACATAACTACAATTAAAGGACAGAATCTACCAAACATGTTATCAATATATTCCTACTATTATAATCTCCTTCGGTTCACTTCCTTAAAACACCACATAATAAATTCAGATTTTAATAAAGTTTTATTCTTGAATTCGTAAATTTTATTTTAACTTGTATGTGATTTTTCTTTTGTTCGGGACTACACAAGGGACCGGTAGGATTATCTTGACTGGAGAGTGTCTGTGATCAATTGTGGTCTCGGGTCGAGACCTGTAATACCATGGTTCAACCCCTCCAATCCTCGTTTCGGAGTACCCTACGTTTACGGAGGTAGACACGTTACCGTGGGGAGAACCCAGAGGTACCGTTTGCTCACAAGACTCGACGTTCCATACCCCCTTCTTCGTACAGGAAACCTCAGTCTGTCTAGACCCAAACGTCGGCTCCAAACGACGAGTGATTGACAGTCGAAGTCAAAGGGTACACACTTTACCCTTAATGTCGGTGTACAGAGAGACTTCCACCAAAACTACTAAACCACTGTACTTAGGGAGTCATGAGTGACGTGTACACCAGTCGTCGGACACACGTTGTCCGTGACAAGGGAAGAGACCAATCACCCGAACAGCGACAGGAGACCTCCCACACATCCCGACCGGTCCTCCGACGTCTCCCGGTAGAGACGGTCGGTGAGTGGTCTCAGGAGAACGGTCGAAAGAGGGTTCACCACCTCTTGTGTCGGAAGAAGCCGCTGCACCACGACGCGAAGGGTTCCTAGCACGTGGTGATGAAACTGGTGTTGAGGTTGACCTTGGAGGAGTAGGCGACCCCGTAGTCGAAGACGTTGGTCAGCCCGCAGAAACTGGTCCCGGGGGTGAGTGGGTAGGAACCGGACCATTCCTGACCCCGCCTCCTCCAGGCCCTCGGGCGATACACCAACGTGGTACTCGGAGGAAGTCACCCCGAACTTACAGTTGGGAACCAACGTAAAAGAGACTATTCGGAGGTCCGGTGAAACTCCACGGTAAAGTTCCCGAAGACACAACTAGAACCACGGATCCCCAGTAGTGGACCGGGTGTAGGCAGGGTCGGAACCTCCCTTACCGGACGCCCACTCGTTCTACACCCTTTTCCGTCTCCTACTGATCGAAAAGGAGTAGGTGTCTACCGGGTCCTCGACCCCTAGTCGCTCTTTGTGAGACTGAAGGTCTTGGGTAAATTTCATCTGGCGTGTCTCCACTCGACGACCCCGGACACCGGGACAGACGTGACGCAGACGTCCCGGGACCCTCCGGTCCCGGTCGTCCTCGACGTCGTGGATCTCACCTCACACTCCCGAAACCTGAACCTCGGCCTTCACGGACCCAGACCCAGATTGGATGGAGAGTGAGTGACCATGGAAACCCGTTCGACGACCGGGACAGAATCAGAGTCGAAGGAGAGACAGGTACACTCCACTTAGAGTCGATACTCCTATCACTCCCCGATACTTCTGTAGGTAGGGTCCCGTGTCATCCGTGACAAGTGTGGTCCACTTACCATCTCTTCGGTACCCTCCAGTCCGGGACGAAGAGACGGGAACTCGGAGACTCGTGGGTCGGTCGAAAGACAGGGTGTAAAGACGTGCACAAGAGTAGGATCTCGACTTCACCCGAGACTCCCGACCTCCGGTGTCCCCGTCGTCCTGTCTGTCGTCTCCCCTCCCACCCCAGTCTCACCGACCCGTCCTTCCCGACCTCCTGACCGGAGGCGTTTTCTGTTCGAGAGGGGTTCACAGCCCCCCAATGGCGACTTCCAGATCCTAAAACGATGACAAAGTACCTAGGACTGTCCAATCTCTGTAGTCTCAAGTAATGTCGCTTTCGTGAACGACAATTGGACCAGTACGCCCAAACGGAATAAAGGGTTCAGAACCAACCACCTCTCTCCACTTCGTCTCCCCAGGTCTGTCTACGGTCACCCAAACATAGTTCAACTCTTTGTGGTTCGAACCCTTTAGGTGGTGGAAACATCACTTTGTCTTCGTTTGCACCAGAAACAAATATCCGTCTGTAATGGAGTAGGAAGTTCCATTGAAAAACATTCGTGCTGGACTCTTTATCGAGTCCATGTCTCCCCAGTCCACATGGGTTGTTCTTACATCCCTGTGAGTCCCGGTATCTCTCCTAAGGTATGTATGAGGGTGGTGGTGGTGTGTGTGGTCAGGTAGGTGGTCGGGACACACAGAACCGAATTGATTGTAAAGATGTACTTACGGAATAAGGTGTAGTATCAGACTAGTCATCTCTGATCCTGGTGTAAACAAATCAAGTAGAGTCCGACGACAGTCATCCTGACATTGATCGTTCTACTCCGGTGCACGTCACAACTAGAATTGGTATACGAGGTCCCAGGACTTGAGTTGGTCGAGACTATTCAGGACCCCCTAGTCATCTTGAATATAATCTTTTAATCCTACAGTATACTCTGGTTAGACAATGGAGAATGGTGGGTGTGTTCTCAAATCTGACTCGACGACTAGAAGTCACAGTAACGATCACCGATGGTCCCGGTCAGACACACACACAAGTCAACGAGTCAGTACAGGCCGAGACACACTGGGGTGTCTGCCATCGTACGGTCCGAGGAGACTCGTATCCTAAAAGGTCCGTCCTTATGACCTCACCCAACGGTAAAGGAAAAGGTCCCCTAGAAAGGTTGAGTCCCTAGCTTGGACGTAGAGGACTCAGAGGACGTGACGTCCGTCTAAGAAATGGTGACTCGGTAGCCCCTTCGGAGTATGACCCCGGTCATCCATCTGGGTTTCGGTAGAAGTACACGTGACCCCTCCGTAAGGTACCAGGTGACAGAGGGTGAACTAAAC
Organism: Capra ibex; assembly: GCA_006410555.1. Taxonomy (NCBI): domain Eukaryota; kingdom Metazoa; phylum Chordata; class Mammalia; order Artiodactyla; family Bovidae; genus Capra; species Capra ibex. Next base: position 93,053,476 of record SJYO01018757.1, read on the forward strand.
CCAGTGGTAACGTAACAAACTCGATTTGTCATCCCCGTCACAATAGTACCTCAACAAGTCGACGGAGTCAACGGGACACACCATATTGGGTTCCAGCTAGTCCCTAGTCCTGTCCACCTTCCTAGGTATGGTTCCAACCTGACTTTGTTCCAACATGACCAGACACACAGACGCGTCCCAATGAAGCCCTCGACGGAAACTACCGTCGTCCGTCTTGGTTTATCAAGTCGTCACTGAAGCAGATACACTTAAAAGGACAGTGCACCAACTCTTACTGTGGGACCTGTCAACCAGACTGAGTTGACGTCGACGGTGGACCGAACGTGCTTGGGATCCTAACAAACCGGTCCGTCGTCACGACCGACATTCCCTGTTTCTCTCAATTAACAAGGTGTACGACGGACCCCCGATTCCGTCAGGGAGGGATCTTATAACGACGTTTTAGTTGTACAGTATAGGGTCCTGGATATTAAAGTGAAAAGAGGTCAATAAGGCATGAAAGTGAATCTGAAAAACACACTTTCCCAATCTTCACTCACCCTGTTCTCGTAAAAAACGTTTTAAAAGTGTCTGTGGATAAAGGGTAGAACCGGGTGTACCCGGTGACGTTCCCCTGAACCGTTCCTTACACGAATCGGTTCACCAGTAATAATAAAAAAACCTCTCCCCCTCGGCACGACACATCGTACACTCTAGAAACAAGGGACTGGTCTCTAGCTAGGGTACGGACGACGTCATCGTCATACCTGAGAATTGGTGACCTAACGGTCCCTTAAGGGGGTCCACCAGTAATAAGACTACTAGAACCCGGTATGACAAGGTAGGTCCCAGAGATCCACCAACTTAGTCTCGAAGTCTCAGGAGACGAAGTACAGTCAGACACCACCACCCACATGGCGGTATAGATCATGTCACTGTGCATATCCACCGTCACGGCAGTTGACCCGCCACAGTCGAGCTAGCCGTCAAACTAAGACTAGTCAGAGTAGTCCCTTAACCGACACCCGTAGATTTGCTCACTGGGTCTGACAGGGCAACAGTCGGTACCAAACAAAGGTGTCCAGTACCGGGGGCTCTCCCTACCGGCACACACTGGACGGTCAAACGTCGGACGAATAGACGGTCTGGTCTACCGATCCTGCGACTGTTGTCAGGCATTCTTATGTCGTACGGACCGGCGATCTTTATGGTAGATCCGTTCTCAGTACCGAAGATTAAGTCCAACAACAGAATGACCTGAAATACTGTCAACCAGAGGGTCGCAGTAGGGACCTCGGCCTACCGACGACGGCGGGTATCTTTGGGTGGGGGTCCAACCACTAAACGACCCTCCTGACTCAGGACACTCAGTGACCAATTATGAGGACACACAGCAACAGGAGTTCCGAGACTAAATAATGTCATGTTCCCTAGGTGTTATTTTAGTCGTCATTTTTTCCATTTTTCTGAGGACCCCACTTCAGATTCCCTTGGACCTGTGTTCGAAGAGGGTCACCTCAGTGTGCCCCGTGTGAAATAAGGGGGTCGGTGTCCAATACTTTTGTACACTCTTCGGCAGACAATCCTCTCGGGCAATTCCTCCGTCGCGGGTCTCAAAAATGGTCCCTGGCCAGTGCATCCGTGGGAGACGGATTGTGTATGGTTTTAAGGTGTGAGGTCTTCCCTTCGTGCACAAACACCGTATTTGGTGTGAAAACATACCAAATCCGAGTCCCGTGGTGAGAATAGTCAGTCCCATTACCTTTAGGGAGGGTCTTAGGACCAAGGGTCTGTGGTCGGTTCCCGGCTCAAGGCTCTACGGTTGGTTTCCGGCCGGAAGCTGCGTCCGGGAGGTTTCCTCTCGTCAGTCCGGTCGAACTAATTCTCGTGGTCATCGCGAAGTAAGTCTACTTGTTTAGTCACCTCAAGGACTCATCTCCTTGGAGACTGAGTTCCAGGGACAAGTTGATCACCGAAACGAAGTCCACTGCCTCACCCGCTATACCAAAAAGTGCGGTCGTATCGACGGAGGGGAAGTACACTTTGGTTCTACTGTGTGGGACGTGCCGCCGAACGACGGCGGTGTCGGGACTATTTGTCGGACCTGTCCTCGTCGTTCCGACTAACAACCACATGGGTCGTCCCTGTGTGTCCGTCCGAGGTCCGGCACCGTCCAACGGAAAGGGTCGCGCCCGAGAGTACCTCTACAAAAGGACGACGCTACGACCGAGAGGAACGGGACGTCTAGTACTTTACTTACGGAGAGGGTGTCCTCCATCTGGAGTCTCTCTTGTCCGAGGTCTCTCGACACTAAGTCACAGTAACATTATACGAGACGAACCTATATCAGTATGTCTTCGTCATGCGAAGGGAAGAGTAGTCGACCCCGGTCAGGGTTCTAACATGAGTGAAAAGTCATAGGTCACATCTGGGGAGGCGGTCGTTCCAAGACTCTACTGGAAAAAAAAGAATTTCCAGTAAACACGAGATAATGTGTCGTGACCGGGGAGTGCCTTGGACGTAACATCCCGAGGACCCTCCGGTCGGGGACGGGGGTGGGGTTTATGGGCTCAGGACGGACCGAGGGTCGGGCCACGTCCCATCTACCCGACCCCCTGGTCTTAAGGAAAGGCACTTCAGGTACGACCCGAGTCAAGACCGGAGGACCCGGGGTTGCCCGACCTGTCCCATCCGCTCCACTCTATCCTCTCGGGGTAGTTCAAGAGACCCCGGGTCCCGGATAGGACCGTCAAAGAAACTCCATAGGTGAACCCCTCCGGTCGTTATCGGGTCCAAATGAGTCGAGGGGGGTACGTGACGGAGGTATGGTCACCCACAAGACCCTCCCGGGGATGAATACTATGATCTCGGTCGAGTATAGTCCGAAACCCGACCGGAGACAGGGGTAGGTCTCCCTCGACCGGGAGAGGGATGACAAGTCTACGAATGTCTGACGACCCCTTCCATCGTCTCCTCGTGTCAGGGTCAGCTCGCACTAGCAACCTGGGTCACCTTCTCCCTTCGCAGTACTCGGTGCCCTGGGTACGCTCCTTTGGACACCTTCGTCCACCGGTTCCGAGACCCTGTTCATTCTCAACGGCCCACCTGGTAGAGTCCCTTCTGGAAGGTCCCTCTCCCTGACCGAACGTACTTCCGAGTCTCCGTCTCGCGTACGGAAGTAAGTCGCAAATCACTCGTAGACGACTTAAGGTCGGTGGTCTCTTCGGGAGACCGAGACGGGTGGACCCTTTCCGTAAGACCAACCTCTTCTGTCTGCCCGTTATTTTTTATGTACCATCTACCTCTGCCCCCTACCTCCTTTTCCGTCTCCGTGTACCAATTCCTTAAGGTCCCTATTCCACTCCTATAACAACGACAAAGTACACTGAACCTGTGTCTTCCAAGATTGACGTTTCTGGACTTTCGTCGTTCATTCGGTCGGGACAGAGACCCCCTTCTTGAAAGGTCTGACCTCCCCGTCGCTCACGTTTCCGGGACTCAACCTTCGCATAAACCTTCCCGTCCTCGTACCCTTCCCCTCCAGTCTCAGCATCCGGTCCAGTATTCTAGGAACGTCCAGAAGAGGTCGCGAAACCGCAAATGAGGCCCTGTGTCTCCTCGTCCCGCTCCCCGAGACTGAATCGAGAAAATCCCCAGTCGGACCGTCGGCGCACCGTTTATGACACTCCTGGTTCCACCTCTGTCTAGGACCACTCCTCTGGCGACACGACCAGGCAAACCTCAATTGTCAGGTAACCTCAATTGTCGACCAGGTAAACCTCAATTGTCACCGAACTTGGTCCCCCTGTTGTCACCCCGACAACCCTTACCACTCTAAAACCAAGACAAAACTTCCATCTCGGTCATTTTAAATGATTCCTTCGTTTATACCTCACTTTCTCTCCGTAATTCCTACTGAACTGTTAAAACCTTCTTACCTCAACGACAAAAGGTGCTCTACCCGTTTCACCACCCCGCTCCAACTCCCGACCTAACCCCTAGTCACGGAACAAAGACCTGGATTACCCGTAGACTTACTTCTACAGTTCCTCCATTGACTAAAACTGAACTGACTACAGTTCCTCCTCCTGATCTAAAGTCCCCTCTCGAATAATTTCGGTCTCGATGTTTACACTCTCAGCACGGCTACTGTCTGGTACAGGGTAGTGAGGTCCCCCGTCCCCCTACCCCGTCCATCTCACCACCAGACTCCTGGTTCCGGACCCTACACGAACGTCAATCTCTACCCTCTCACTCCTCCTCGAGTGTCTCGTGGGGTTCTCCCTAGTCAGTCACCTCGTCATCGTCTGGGTTCTCCCTTAACCAAGGGACTCCGGCGTACTGTCCTTCCTCTCTCACCTGCACGGTAGCCTGTGGCGACCTCCCAGTCCTTCACCCCGACTCTTAGCCGACGGCTTGAATCGCACCTCTGGTCGGGAGTCTCTCGACCCATTTTCGAGAAAACCAGCTCACCACCCCTATTTTCTGACTCAAAGTTCTCTTCCTTTACTTTCCTTCATCTGAGCAGGACAGTTTATGTCGACTGAGAAAACTTTTCAATGAGAAAAAAAAACAAACAAAAATTACAAAGTCCACACGTCGCATCACTAAGTCATAAAAATGTCCAAGATGAGGTAATTTTGAATAATGTTCTGTCTCCGACATTAAGGGACACGACACGTCATATAGGAACAATGGACAACATTTCTCTACACAAAAGTTCCCCTCGTCTGGGTTACCCTCTGATCGACCTCCTCCCGCACCCAAGGTCCCCTTTAGAATCAGCCTACCCTCTCTGGTGTGGTGCAAACGAACAACTCCCCTGGGTGGGTACCGTCCCCACCCCTTCTCGGGGGCCACGTCCCCATCCTCTCAGAGACCTTGGAGTAGGGACTCCTCCACTCCTCCATCTCTCTCCGCTCGACAACGGACCCCCTCCCAACCGGAGTGGACCTTCTCGTCGCACCCGTGTCGTCGTACCCGGGTACCCACACCGCCGCCCCCGAGTGCCTTCGACAGAGGAATCGTAGAGGTAAGAGACACTTTGTCCTTCACTCCAGTGCCAGACGCTCACTCCTCCCCTTCTCTCTACCTCCGAGCTCCTCTTCCAGACAGATCCTCTCGTCCTGTCCCTCACCTGGTCCCGTTGTAGGACCCAACGGTCCGTCGTCCCTCCCGGGTGACCTCCAGTCGTAGGTTTAAATTTCATCCGTAATCGGTCCGGGTCGACCCTCCTCTCGGTCTTTTCCTGATCCACAACAAAGAGACGACTGGGTTGGACGACCCCGACCTCCCCGGTCCTAGAGAACTGACCATGAAGGGGTCGGTCTCGGTCTCCTACCCCAGAAGACACCGGGCTCCCCAGAGGACCGAGGAGGAACGAAGGGTCCTCCTAGACTTCATTGACCATCCCTATCCTCCGTCACACTAGCCCCTTCGTGCCCCGTCCCTCGAACCCTCCGAACCCCCGACCAGGGTTGACCCTGATCGACACACTGGACACGTCTAGTAAATGGGAGAGACCCGACGTGAAACCGAAGTAGGGTAGAAGGTCTGAACAAGTTAGATTGTGTCATCCACCTAATGAGGTGTTCCACCTCGAGGATCAAACAAAAATTGTAGACGAAACTGGTTGGTAGTCTAAATGGTATACTTGTTCATTTTCCCCGTATAAAGGGTTGTCTCAATAGACTCAACACCTATAATGACATAAAGTATGAGATTGTACTAAGTAAATTTTTTATGTATGATTCGCGACGGACAGCCGGGTAGTCTGGTGTGACCCCGGAACACAGTGTCACTCGCCGTGGGGTGTGATAGGTGGACAGGAACCCCTCTCACACTAGGTCACCCCCGTTGTCCGTGCTTCGTCCACAGTGTCTTCGTCCACCAACGTCCCCTCTTCGTGACTCTTCCTTGACCTCCTCTGTCGGGGTCGGCCCTTTCAGTCCCGTCCTCAGTGGGATCCCTACCCTTGGCGACTCGACGTCGATGACACCGTTTCTCCCACCCCCGACCCTTCTCGCAAGACCTTGACCCCGTGTCGTCCCTTGTCTCCCGACCTTCACCCGTGTTTCCTTGGGTCCTCGGTCTTTACTCCGCCCTTCCCCCCACCCGTCCCACCCGGACGTCTATCTCGACACACCTCTCAGTTCCTTCACAAAGTCGTCCTCAGGCTAAATGTAAAACTTTTATAGACTGACGTCGCTCCTCTTACCGAAGTCTCCCTGGTTTCACCCACACCTCTCTGGGACCCTACACGGCTCCAAATAGTCCTCTACACATCCCCCCACCACTACCCGAATCGCTATACTATCCACTCTGTCTTCTCTACCTAAGCTCTGAATCCCCAATTTTACCCGGTCTGGAACCGTTACCTGACACTCCCCAAACCTGGACGCCGACCCCTCAACCCCCCGTTCACCCCCGCTACGAACCAGAGACGGGATGAACGACTGACCTTACACCCTGAGACGACAAGTGTTCCTGTGCCTGAGACCTTCCCCTGACCCAAAACCCCTCTACCTCGGTACGACTCAAGCCCCGTGTACACGTGTGCACACCTCCACAGTCTGTCCGTAAATCTATCCCTCTACGTTTAGACTCCCCACTGCCTGACACCTCCACACTGTCTTCGGGACCCAAGTCTACTTGGCCAGACCTCTCAGCCCCTCCTTCTCGACTCCCGGACCCCCAACGGGGCCGGTCTCAGGACAGGAGGAGGGCGGGTCGTGCGGGGCACAAGGAAAGAAGAGTGACCCATGGTGGGACGTGGGTGATCCCTTCGGTGTTCGGACCCGTAGTGACAGTAGAAGAAAGGTAGAGAAAGGTTCAGACCGTCAAATTGGAGACTATGTCGACGAAGGATATATGAGGGAACGGATGTCGAACGTCGAACAGGCGTTCGTCATCCTGGGGACAACAGAATGTGAGCGACTGACGGGGGAGGGTGTTTTCCGAGACCCCCGGGTACGACCCAGAACCCGTGAGTCGGGGAAAATGGGGCTCACGTCAGACAGTGAACAAAGAGTTTACACGACACGTCCAAGTCGTGGACAGGGAGAAGGACCTTACAGGAGAAGGGAGTGGGACAACCGAACCGTTCGTGGACGAATTAGAAAACTCTGGGTGAGTCGTCAAAAGGGACTCGGGTAAATGATCGAGGTACAGGCACCCGAAGGGAGTTCCGGTCCCGGACACAGAGTCACTGGAAGGACATGGGTGTCGGGTGTCGTCGGATCGAGTCTCGTGTGAGAAACGACGGTTGACTGGATTATCTGGAGAGACGAAAAGGGGAGTCAAGTAGAGGTCGTGACTGGGAAAGGTCTTCCGGGACTCCCTTCTCCTCTTTGCGGCCTTCTTTCTTCTCTTTGCCTTTCTCTAGGCTTTTCCGGGAGCCTAGAGTTCTAGTGTCAGACTCAATATCGGGACCTTGCCCGGTCCCGAGTGCCCTGGTCCTCCGCCGGTCAACCCTCCTTTTCCTCTCACGTCTTCGCATCGACTACCACTCGCGACCACGGAAGTCTCTCCTCCGGTCTCAGACGAACCGGGGGACCCCGACCGAGGTTCGGGAGTGACTTCCCTGACCCGGTGTCTCCCGACCTGAAGGAGGGTCCCTGGAGGGGCCTCCCCACGGTTCCCTAGAAGGTCTCCCGTGACAAGACGTCTGGATTGGGACACCTCTACGACCCCCTTCGTCCTCCCTAGGACCCGACCTGAGGAAGGGGGTGGTAACACCCAAACCTGGCGACCGGGCGACTGTCGGCGAGGAGTGCTCCTCCGCCGTCTTGATCCGAGACTCGGTACACGTCTCCACAGTGCGGACGACGACCGGGGTGACACAGTGACTCAACGGCCCGTGTCTAGGATCGGGGGACGTCTCTTTTATTTTCGGTCGTTTACGAGACCCGACTGGCTCCGACCAAACCCGGGGTCCCTCTACACTCGGAGAGGTACCTCGTCCACTTCCCCCGGACCCGTCCCCACAGTCCCCGGGAGTCGATATCTCTGGTGGAATCTCTTACAAGACGGATGGGGTCTCCTCGGAGTCCGGGACCGTCCCGTCGTTTCGTCTCCGAACCGAAACCGGAGGATAAGGGAAGAGTCGTGACAGAAACTACTCCCCAGTCACAACCCTTCCCTGGTCTTCATAGGAAGGACCCTCCCACAAATCGGGTTCTATCAGAACCTCGTCGGACTAGAGACAGGAGTCCATAACTCCCTGTCAGTAACTCGTCCGTCCGGGTCCCTTCTTAGTTGAACAGGAGAGACCGTCACGTCCCTCGGGGACCCGGACAACCCCCGCGACAACCCCCTGTCCGGCGTCGAAACGTCCTCCGACATGAAACATCGCCTTCCCGACGAGGACCCTACCTACCCGGTCTGTCGTTCGAGGGACACAGTCCTCCGGACATTCGTCTCTGGTCCCGGTCCCCCCACCCCTCGACGTCTCCATGAGTCCGGGACTCATCCGTCGGTGGGAAGTCAGTACGGGGAGGGTCCGTCTCTTCCCTCCCCGAGCCCCCCCTTAAGATCGAGACAGAGAACTGAAACGGTTCGGTCCCTTCTCTGTGTGTCGATAGGGGTTATAGGATGGTGATTGCCTCGGGTTCCCTCTTGGTCCCAGAATCGGGTAGTCTGAACGACTCACTGGGACCGGGTGGGGAAGGGACACGTCACCGAAGTAACGACATTACTTAAACTATTACGGACTTGGGAGACGGGTCGAGGTTTGACGAAGAGACTCCAACCCCGGACCAAAGAGTCACTGTTCTCGGGAAGAGACTACCAAGACTTCTTGGATTCGATGAGGTAAAACAGTTTTTCTCTTGAGGTAAAACACTCTAAGACCCTTTTTCTGAAACCTTTAGTGGGCTGGAGTGGGGTGATGGGTGCTCGGTTAGTCTGGAGTCTGGTTTTAGAGGACTAAAGTGTAAGTCCTTAAACACCAAGCGGATCCATTATTCTTGATTAGTCTTTAGTTGTGTGTTGGGGAGCCTTCTCCCACTGGTTAGTCTACAGGAGGTCGGACCTTTAGAGGAAAAAGTGTTTATATGGGATATATTCGTTATATTGGGTTTTGAGCCCCGAGGAAGGGTATCGGTGACGCAGCCATTGCTACCCTCGGGGTCGAGCTCGAACCATTGTTTCTGAGAGAACGAAAACGTAGTCTGCAGCCGAAGGACCACCAGTAACCCTCTAAAACGCTGAACCCGTATTGTAAACCCCCGAGCAGGCCCTAGAGGGTGGCCGAGGTGACCTCCTGGCTAGGTCTCCCAGTAGACATCGGTCATTCGGAAAAAGAAGAAAAAGGAGCAAAGACTAATCCGGATAAAAGACTTTGACCATATACTGAGTCCACCTGTGCGGTTGCCCAGCGGCCACACCCAACGACCCTCTGCAGGGGCTGGGGGAGCCTCCCCTGGACAAGAGACATCTGCTATCACCCAGCGAGGACGACTTGCCGGTCTCCGGTACCAAAATGAAAGTCAAAACGCAGGCTTGAGGACCTCCATATAAGGAAGACAGACAGACAGACACACCGACAGGCAAAACAGACACAATTAAATGGTTGTAAACTAACTAGGTCCCTACTACCCCGCTGCGGTAAGATCGGGGTGCGGACATAGGAACTAATGACTAGTAAAGTTCCTCCAGTTTTACGTGCGAGTACTGGAGTCACACCTTCAGTTTTTCTTATTTAATTAGTGAAAAACGTCACGGCTTACCGGTTGGAAGTTACATCCTACCGGGAGTCTTCCGTGGAAACTAAACCTTTGACATGTGGCTCAGACTCTAAAGTAAAAGGCTGGCGCCTAGCCTGTGGGACTGGTTCAAGGGATGTAGTGGCTTACCCTTTTATAACACAACGCGGGGGGAGGGGACGGGGCAGAACCTATTTTGGAAAGAACGGAGTTGTCCCTAAAAGGTAGTTAGTCCACAATCACTGGGCTTGTCCTTTCTCGGACTTCTTAGGGTTCCTCGGACTTGGTTGCCACGGTGAGATGGGATAAGACGTCTCCCCTTGTCTTCTTCTTGAGGAGAAGGGAGGGGGAATGGTTGGGGACCTTGGTGGTGGACGGGGGTGGTAGGGAGGTGGGTCCCGGCTTTGTGTCCCTCCCCCCGGGCGTGTTTTATGAACGGTAACCGCTCGGTACAGGGGTCTCCCCGACCGTCTGAGTTGGCAACGGGAGGGGAACACTCACCGACGGGGGGGGCGGGGGCGGGGCTACTCCTTCCCTTGGTTGGAGTAGTTAAAACCGGGAAGAGATGATCACTGGATATATTAACCTCTAGGGTTTTACGGTTCAAGAGTCTATTGGGATCTCTAAATTGGTTAGAGGATCTCTGACACGAGAAATGGCTGGTCGGGTGGACCCTACTGATGGTTGTCGACGAGGTCTAAGAGAAATGGTGCCTTCTCTCTCTCTCACGGCCCCAGGTCGAGGCCACCTAGGTCCCATTAAGCTTCCCCTCTGCCTTAGCCGTAGGATCCTTTTTAGAATTAATGTCTATATTTCTCTCTAATCTTTTCTTATCACATCATCCTTTTAATCACCTCTTTTTCTCCGACTTATTGAAGCAAATACACCTTATGGTTATTTTGAGGTTCTGTTCCTTAAACGTGGTGGATGTATCCGGTGTCCGCAGAAAGGTAAGAGGACTTCCTCTCCTCTGCGTCCGGAGGGAACAGTCTAGAATCTTCCGGTCCGTTTTAATCGTCCGAACCACTCATGGGTGCGAGGTCTACCCTTAAGTCGGTCTTCCCCTTTCTTTCTGGCTGTACCCCCTTAGTCAGAAAGGTCTTTGACTAGGTAAAAGAAATAAAAGTCCAAACGAATATATGAAAAACAATATGTATCCCTACTTATGTCTCAGTCGTCTGGACTGGGANGTCCGCAGAAAGGTAAGAGGACTTCCTCTCCTCTGCGTCCGGAGGGAACAGTCTAGAATCTTCCGGTCCGTTTTAATCGTCCGAACCACTCATGGGTGCGAGGTCTACCCTTAAGTCGGTCTTCCCCTTTCTTTCTGGCTGTACCCCCTTAGTCAGAAAGGTCTTTGACTACGTAAAAGAAATAAAAGTCCAAACGAATATATGAAAAACAATATGTATCCCTACTTATGTCTCAGTCGTCTGGACTGGGAACAGTTTTAGTCCACGAAGTATATTTTAATATGTTTCCAGAATCCCCAAAATGTAGTAGAAGACCGGTACTCCGGACGACTGTAAAATACCGGGAAAGACCATTACCAGTCAGTTGGTCTTTTGAATAAAAAAGGTCCCCACTAAAAAAAGAATTTGGTCCGCGGTGGGAGGTTTATTTCAACGTAAAGATATCCCACTCCCACATCACCCAATGTTAATTCTTTCTTTAAAAGAGTCGGATTCCAAATTGTACTAATTAGAATGTCCCATTATGAATAAAAAGGATATACGATCAATGTAAGTAATATTCCCGTCCCTTATACCTCTAAATCGTCGTTTATAACCGAGTTGTTTACTTTTTGGGAGTGGTTATATTAAAGATTGGTTGGGTGATTATGATATGATTATTAAAAGATTGAAGAGTTTTCTCAGACATAAATCTTTCAAAATTTCGTAGAGTACGAGAGTGCCAACCCACCGACATTTGTTAGTGTACACCGACCTACTTGGACGAGTCCGTCCGATCTCTTTGAAGTCTCCTCAAACATTCAACTTTGTGAGAACAGTACGGGTCCTTAAAAATAATTGACCTCGACGTTCAATCGAGGAAGAGGCTCTCTTGACCCCCCCTCCCCCCCGCCCCTACCAGTCGGAGGGCATTTCAGTCTCCATATCCACTCTCGTATTTTGTCATTTCATCCGTGAGACCAAAACCTCCATCTACGAGTCCTTGTCCCTCAGAGGGCTCCGAGTTAGAGTGGAAACGTATTACGGCTCGGAGGAAGGAGTACTGGAAACGGTTCCCACCTCAAGGAGTGCGACCGAGGGCCGTAGAGGGGGAAAAAATAATAAAGAATTTTGTCGGGCCACGTCGAGTCAGCTCTCGACTTACGGTTTCTTAGGACTGTTATGTTCCTTCTTACTAATATTCTTCATTTTAATATCGTGGTTGTCGTCGTATTGACTTCTGTAATCTGTCTTACAAAGAAGGTCTTTATTTCTATCTCTTCCACACCTTTTTCAGTAATCGACAAGGACGCCGTCATTTTAGGTCAACTCTCACAAGGTTCCAGACATAGACTAATACTTCAAAAGGATTCAGGTCCGGTTATAGTCTCGACAAGGTTTGTGGACTTTATACTAAAAATTAAAAAAGGGTGAGTATTAGACAGAGCAAATGAAAGTTTCTACAGTGCGTATAGGTGGTCATTAGTCGTACCGTACTCTCGGTAAAAATGAAAATCTCGAACATCAAGTCAGGGTTATACGTAATAACGAAGAAGGTTCCGTAGGTGGGAGTAGAGATTTAAAGATAGATATCGAAGGACATAACGGTCTCAATTTCTTTGTAAAAATCTGTATCACAGTTGTATAACCCGTCATACGTAAACAACTCAGTTACTATAACGACGGTGTCATTGTTCACTAACACCGATAATTTCGACTATAAGGATCTTATTCATTCGGGTGTTTAACAACACGAGTGCAGTTTAGGACGTTAACGACATTGTGTCGTTCTGGTATTAATAGTATGGTTACTCATCAATGTCCATAGTATTCTATACCACCTGAAAAATTTGTGGTGTTTTCTTGTTTGTAATATAACTCCTCAATCTGTTCTACTCCCGTATGTAACAAGTGTTCAGTGATGTAACCCAGGTGGACACTTTAAGTATACTTGTAATTCAAAAGACCTTAGTAATTGTTTTTCTTTCTGTATTCCTCTTCCGTTCGTTCGATACCGTCTTATTCATCACAGTAATATACCCGAACAGTTTCATTATCCCCATCATCGTCGCTCTCGAGAGGTATAAAGACCGACGGTTTTTCAAGATAAAAATCAACATATCCTGTTGTATCCCCCTTGTTTGATGGCACGGTGGATCACCTAGAATTAACGGTTCCTTAATATAGCCATACGGTCAAGAGTTATGGGTTTTGTATACGAAAGAGCCGGAGTCTCGAATGTCTACCCAAACCCAACGAGGTCAGAACTTAACTCATTAAGGGAGGAGGACCTTAAGATATCAGTTAAGAACTGAGTATTCATGTTCGAAAGGTTTAGCCTTTGGGTCTTACTATTAAATATAGTAAGGTCTGTCGTGAATTTCCTCATTAAAGAGATGTTAAACCTATTGGACCCCCACGGGGTTGTTTGTCTCTGAGTACTCCCAGTTCCTAGGGTCCGTTCGCTCGGGCGTCATACGTTTGACTTACTCCGAAAAATTTTAATCCAAAAACCCAACCTCTGAGTCAGTCTTAATGGAAAAGTCTTCGAGGTTGTGTCGGAAGGAATCACCTCACTATTTTACAGGACAAAACGACCATCCCTTTAATTTCGTTTGCCTCAAGTAGTCAGTTAGGGGATTTCCATATTAATTTTAATTACCCTATAAACAGGAATCACATTCTTCATATTTTAGGAGGGTTTTCAACCCCAACCAAACACAATTGGACATACCCCAGTAATAAGGTTCATTGTTGAACTTTTCAACCTCCTAGACCCTCTATACGGGTTATAAAACAACCTTACCCCCTCCGCGAATGGACCGTCCTTTCGTTTCGTTCGTACCGTTATTTGTAAAAGAGTCCTCTTCGACCTCTAGGGACACTTCTTCGATAAGAGGTACGGACCACCGTCTCACGAAAGTGAACAGGGGTTCAACCATTCCCCCGTACAACTCAACGGACCCAGTGCACTCGACCGTAGAAAGACACCCCGTCCCTTAGTTCCCCTCATTACAAGACATACACACTTCGACTCTGTAGACGAACCACCCGCCTAGGCAAGGAACGGGTAGTCCCTAGAGGCTTCAGTCAACAGGGCTACAGTCACCACAAAGGGTACGACCGTCTCCCTCGTCTCCGTCTCCTCCAGAGAAAGAAAAAACCCCAGCACCGTCGACCCCTTAGGCCATAGGCTCCCCGACTCTGTACCGTTTAGTTAGCCAGACCTTGGGTTTAACCTCTTAGACGTAGGACACCTTTTTATGTTCGTATGGGAGCTGACGACCAATTGTTACCCAGCCCTGGAAAGGTAACACACCTCTCCTCCAGGAAGGTAAAATGATTACCGAAACGTGAATTAACGAGGCCCGTTGTTACCACTTCGTAACGTCATCAAGGCCGACTTAGTCGTAAATTTTATAAATAATTCTTTTCCCGTACAACGTTCTAAACTACCCCTCTTGATATGAATTTGAGGGGAAAAAAATCAAAAACTTAATTGTTTGCTACACTCCCGTTTAATACATTTTAAACTGCTGTTATTAAAGGATATCGTTAGACGGTTAGAAGTAGTTTGTAATCTTCTCGTAGTTCAACAAGGAATAATATTCCCTAACGTTAGAGGCCACCGAGAAAGGGTTTGTTAAGGTACGAGGCAAAGGAGGGAAAATTATAGCTGTAACGATAATTCGGACCTATTCTTCGATGGTGAACAAATCGAACCTGTCCTTCTATCTCGATAGTCTCGATGGTGACTGTCTCGCACCAGGCGACCTCTTCCCTTACCGTTCGGTGAAGTCATAAGAACGGAACTCTTGGGGTACTTGCCATACTTTTCCGTTTTACTATCCTATGGTTTTCTCCTTGAGGGGTCCAGTAATCCACGGGTTAGATGACCTCTAGTCACCTCTTTATTGAGATCTTTCTTACTTCCCTACCTCGGTTTCGTTTTTGTTATGGGTCAACACTTGCACTGACCACTATCTTCGTTCTAGGCTACGACATTTCTCGTTATAACGTATCCTTGGACCTTACAGTCCAGGTACTTAGTTCCGTTTAACCTTCACCAGTTTGCTCTACCCTTCCCACTTGCAACTGTAAGATCCTTAGTCGCTTGATTTTACCTGACCTTACCCACTTAAACTGAGTCTACTGGTAATATAGATGATGACGTCCGTCCTTAGGGAGTCTTCTTTACCTCATCGGTAGTACCAGTCGTTTTCTCAGGCTTTACGTCATGAACCTACGTTAGAGTTTTTGCCTTACTAGAGACAAGTAGAGGTTCCGTTTGGTAAGTGATAGTGTCAATAGGTTCAGATACGGGGTTGGACATTACGACTTCTTCGACTTCAACTTGCCAAAATACTTCTGGATGTTCTGGAAAATCTTGATTGTGGGGTTTTTCTACAGGAAAAGTAATATCCCCTGACCTTACGTTTTCATCCTTCAGTTCTTTGTGGACCTCATTGTCCGTTTAAACCGGAACCTTACGTCTTACTTCGTCCCGTTTCTGATTATCCCAAAACGGTTCTTTTACGTGACCAGTATCGTTTGTGGGAGAAGGTTGTTGTGTTCTCTTCTGAGATGTGTACCTGTAGTGGTCTACCAGTTGTGGCTTTAGTCTAACTAATATAAGAAACGTCGGTTTCTACCTCTTCGAGATATGTCAGTTGTTTTTGTTCTGGTCCTCGACTGACACCGAGTCTAGTACTTGAGGAATAACGGTTTAAGTCTGAATTTAACTTCTTTCATCCCTTTTGGCGATCTGGTAAGTCCATACTGGATTTAGTTTAGGGAATACTAATATGTCACCTTCACTCTTTATCTAAATTCCCGGATCTAGACTATCTATCTCACGGACTACTTGATACCTTACTCCAAGCACTGTAACATGTCCTCTGTCCCTAGTTCTGGTAGGGGTACCTTTTCTTTACGTTTTTTCGTTTTACCGACAGACCCCTCCGGAATGTTTATCGACACTTTTCTTCTCTTCACTTTTCGTTTCCTCTTTTCCTTTCTATATTCGTAGACT
This sequence comes from Capra ibex, assembly GCA_006410555.1. Classification (NCBI taxonomy): domain Eukaryota; kingdom Metazoa; phylum Chordata; class Mammalia; order Artiodactyla; family Bovidae; genus Capra; species Capra ibex. The sequence continues at coordinate 93,069,360 of SJYO01018757.1, forward strand.
TACGTCTTAAGGTTTCTTATCGTTCTTCTCTATTCTTTCGGAAGAAGTCGCTAGTTACGTTTCTTTATCTCCTTTTCTTGTCTTACCCTTTCTGATCTCTAGAGAAGTTCTTTTAATCTCTATGGTTCCCTTGTAAAGTACGTTTCTACCCGAGCTATTTCCTGTCTTTACCATACGTGGATTGTCTTCGTCTTCTATAATTCTTCTCCACCGTTCTTATGTGTCTTCTTGACATGTTTTTTCTAGAAGTGCTGGGTCTATTAGTACTATTACACTAGTCAGTAGATCTCGGTCTGTAGAACCTTACACTCCAGTTCACCCGGAATCTTTCGTAGTGATGTTTGTTTCGATCACCTCCACTACCTTAAGGTCAACTCGACAAAGTTTAGGACTTTCTATTATGACACTTTCACGACGTGAGTTATACGGTCGTTTACCGTATAACTTGAGTCGTCACCGGTGTCCTGACCTTTTCCAGTCACAAGTAAGGTTAGGGTTTCTTTCCGTTACGGTTTCCTACGAGTTTGATGGCGTGTTAACGTGAGTAGAGTGTACGATCATTTCATTACGAGTTTTAAGAGGTTCGGTCCGAAGTCGTTATGCACTTGGCACTTGAAGGACTACAAGTTAGACCAAAATCTTTTCCGTCTCCTTGGTCTCTAGTTTCACGGTTGTAGGCGACCTAGTACCTTTTTCGTTCTCTCAAGGTCTTTTTGTAGATAAAGACGAAATAACTGATACGGTTTCTGAAACGGTTTCTGAAACTGACACACCTAGTGTTATTCGACACCTTTTAAGACTTTCTCTACCCTTATGGTCTGGTGGATTGGACGGAGAACTCTTTAGACATACGTCCAGTCCTTCGTCGTCAATCTTGGCCTGTACCTCGTTGTCTGACCAAGGTTTATCCTTTTCCTCATGTAGTTCCGACATACAACAGTGGGACGAATAAATTGAATATACGTCTCATGTAGTACTCTTTGCGACCTGACCTTCTTTGTGTTCGACCTTAGTTCTAACGGCCCTTTTTATAGTTATTGGAGTCTATACGTCTACTGTGGTGGTAATACCGTCTTTCACTTCTCCTCGATTTTTCGGAGAACTACTTTCACTTTCTCCTCTCGCTTTTTCAACCGAATTTCGAGTTGTAAGTCTTTTGCTTCTAGTACCGTAGTGAAGTACCTATTATCTACCCCTTTGTCACCTTTGTCACAGTATGAAATAAAAAAAACACGAGGTTTTAGTAACGTCTACCACTAACGTCGGTGCTTTAATTTTCTACGAATGAGGAACCTTCTTTTCAATACTGGTTGGATCTATCATACAAGTTTTCGTTTCTGTTATGAAACGGTTGATTCCAGGCAGATCAGTTCCTATACTAAAAAGGACACCAGTACATACCTACACTCTCAACCTGACACTTCTTCCGACTTGCGGCTTCTTAACTACGAAAACTTGACCCCACAACCTCTTCTGAGAACTCCCAGGGAACCTGACGTTCCTCTAGGTTGGTCAGGTAAGACTTCCTCTAGTCGGGACCCTAAAGAAACCTTCCTTACTACGATTTCGACTTTGAGGTCATGAAACCTGTGGAGTACTCTTCTCAACTGAGTAACCTTTTCTGAGACTACGACCCTCCCTGACCCCCGTCCTCCTCTTCCCCTGCTGGCTCCTACTCTACCGACCTACCGTAGTGCCTGAGCTACCTGCACTCAGACTCACTTGAGGTCCTCTACCACTACCTGTCCCTCCGGACTACACGACACTAAGTACCCCAGTGTTTCTCAGCCTGTGCTGACTCGCTGACTTGACTTGACTATGAATTTGAGGGGAAAAAAATCAAAAACTTAATTGTTTGGTACACTCCCATTTACTACATTTTCAACTACTGTCATTAAAGGATATCGTTAGACGGTTAGAAGTAGTTTGTAATCTTCTCGTAGTTCAACAAGGAATAATATACCCTAACGTTAGAGGCCACCGAGAGAGGGTTTGTTAAGGTACGAGGCATAGGAGGGAAAATTATAACTACAACGATAACTCGGACCTATTCTTCGATGGTGAAAAAATCGAACCCACCCTTCTACCTCGATAGTCTATTTCGACGAAGATGAAACAGACCCCGAAGGGCTCGGAGTCGTCAATTAACAGAAAATCTTCAACCTAGCCCTAGGGGCACGTTTTGCAATTTTTCTCCGAAATTAAGTCGTCACCAATTAAAATTTATCCCGGATTAGGTTAATTATAGTGGATTTTCAAAAACCATTAGTAAATTTCACTGTTCTACCAGAATTAACATCGCCCCGTACTCAGTATCAAAGACTTAACTACTGAGAAGGAAGCATCCAATACCGACCCAATCAAACTTAAAAGAGACCCCGTTCAAAATTCGGACATCTACTGTTACAGACCCAGTTTAGAACCTCATGTCAAACGTTTACTAGAGACAGTCCTACTCGATAATTTTATAGTAGGTACATTACCTAGTATATATAAGCAAGTATAAATCGAGATTATAGAAGGTTTCGTCGTAACTGTTTAAAAACTGTTTTCCATCCCGATAAAAAGTAAGGGACTCCATTATGAAAGGTGACTTTGGAATTTATTCCGACAAATTCTAAAAAATTACCGTCTGATTTCCGTTTAGTGAAAAAATAGAAGTCGTAAATTTCCTTACCACTTTTTCGTCAGAACATTTAGTTAATGTCAATATAACATAGAGAGACCTTACCGATGACCCCTTCCCTCGGGTCCAACATTTCGGGGGTACGGAAGGTACCACCGTAACTAACGAGAATTTAGAACATTTTCAGAGGTAAATGGTCTAAACAAGAATTACTGTTTTTATCCTCACAAGGTCCCCGATAACCTCCCGAGTTATACAGGGTTAAGATCAACAAGTCATTAATTGCAAAATCGACGGTCATTAAAAAGAAATCGTCTCCGGTAACAAGATGGGTGTGACCTAGGACTCTAAAGGTACATTACCCCAACCGTCGTTTTTGTCATCGGAAGTAATATTTAAACCTATGGGGTTAGGTCATACATCGACAGCTCCTCAACCCGTTTAACCGAGTTAATAAAAACAAACAAAAAATGGGTTAGGAAAACTACCTAGCATCGGGTAGACGTCGTAAACTCTCCAGTGAAATAGTAGTCCCGATTTGTCATTGTGAGGGTAAACTCTGTCGTGCAGGGAGGGGGTGTCCCATTTCCCCTCATTTCCTTAATGTATGCCAACTCTTCAAGGTGTCCATAGGAGTTTGGCGGTTAGATTTTAAAAACGTGAGAATCGATGACCCCCCGGAACTCCAGTTTACTTTGTTTTAAACCAGGGACTTTAGATAGTCCCGTTGAACAGTAGTGATAAAACATTTTCTGAACGTCAACTAGGAATAACTTACCTTAATGATATAAACGATGAAGAAAAGGTTTTTCAAGGTGTGAAAAATTTATATATATATTAATTAACACGGTGGTTCGACCCTATTCTCTTTTGATAAAAAGAACCCCAGTGATCATCTACCTTGGTTACCCGGAAAAACAGTGTTCGTAGAACATCCACATACGAAACACCGTTCTTATTAAATTGGAGGAGAGAAAACCATTATAATTAGGATTAATTGACTAGTAAATTTCGGACAGGTGTTCTCGACTGAGACAGAGTGATCAGTTGAAAGAGAATCTTGACCCTAATCCTAACGAAAAATTCGTTAGTTTGTTTCCGAAATTTAGACGTCATCAGTCAAAATTTACACCCGTATAGGTTAATTACAGGGGATTATTAAAGACCTTTAGTAAATTTCAATCATTTGTTAGAGAGGTATCGAAATTTCCCCGTAATAGTCAAAAGTTTTGAAAACCGTCTGGATTTATACTCTGCGTTCATTTCTCCACAACGTGTTATAGAAATATTCGAAAAGGTCAATAGGAAGGGATTAGATTTAGACCAGATACCGAAAAATCTACTGTTCATTGGTAGGTTAGAAACGAACTTATGAAGATCGTTGTCCCTTGAGTGATGAGAGGTTCCAAAATTTGAGAGGGAGTGGAAAAGGAGACGTCGTAAGAGTGAGGTGTATGGTGAAAAAGATTAGGATGGTTGAGTAAAAGTCATCAACAACCGGTCCTCGACCCGGTCATTTCTAAAAAATTTCCGGATCTTCGTCATTAAAAGACGTGGGGTTTTCGATCTAGTATTCTAGGTTTAGGAGACCCCGGGGATCGAACTCTTCAGTTCTACAAAGGATAGACTATTATTCCATTTTCTTTCGACACAATAAGAAACTGAAAATAATTAAACGTGTCAAAATCATCCACCACTCTAGTTTCGAAATTAAAGGGGTCATATTAGTCTTAAATGATATGGTCCGTGGCGGCTTTAAAAAACTTTTCTTTAGCTCGATGCGGGATCGTGTTCAGGTCTTACAGGAGTCCGTCCCCCGGTCGGTGAGGGCAACCTTAGACTCGTTAGGCGTGCAGTCCCCAATTATAACCACACTACCACCTTGACTCCAGATCCGGACTCGATGGACCCCAACTAACCGTACCGAACAACAGAGACAAATCGTCCTGTAACGGCCGTTTTTACAAGATAAACTGGTATTCTCTTTGTAAAAAATAAACATCTTAGGAAAAACAATGCTAATAAAGGTTTTTTCCCAGGGTCCCCGTTTACCTCTTGGGTGGTGATTATATCTACTTTAATTGTGGAGAAAAGGAAATAGTGCTGGACTGACCCTAATATTATGTCGTGTTCCATTCCTCTCCGAGGTCCAGATGACGGTCTGAGAGAACCCCCCCGAATTCCGTCGACGTGCCTTTGGGTGATTAGATCGATCTCATCCTCTACAGGTTGCCCCGGGGTGGCTCTCGGGTCGGCGGAAGGACCTTTCCGACTACCTTCGAAAATCTGTTATGTGGGGGTACCTACGTCTTCATCTTCCGTGGGTCCGGCGGAACTATTACGCGAAACAGTTAGTCCACCGGGGACTATAATCTTTCTTCGATGTTTTTAATCTGGCGGACCCACTTTTCTCATAGGTTCTAAATTATTGTCATCGTCTTTCTCAGATGTTGTGGGTGCTCTGGGGGCTCCTTTTTGTTCGGTTTCGTCGTCTGGCGGCCTGGGCATTGTACCATGCGTAGGACGACCGGCGATGTCAAGGACTGAGTACTCTTTCCCTCGCGGTTAACGCGGCGGATCGATGACTTCCATTCTTAGCAAGGGCATACGCTGGTCGTAACCCTTTTTTGGTTACACGGATAACATTTCTTCTCCTTGTAACCCGGTTTCTTACAGGGTTCCTTTTTTCCCCCGGTGCTTTCCGGGGGTAGGACCGGTAGCTTGACTCGCTGATCCCTCCTGCCCCGAGCACGGGGAGAGACTTGGGTCCCACTGGGATTTTCACCTCCCCTGGGGTTGACTGAAGGAACAGTTGTGCCCCCGAGTTATAAGTCAAAACGATGTCGGGGTCCCTTTTGACCGGCTGTTCTGGAGAACCCACGTCCCCCGATGGCCCTACTTTGTTATGGTTTCCTGATGGGCTTCTAGTCACCTGAACCCACGCCCGGCCATAGGGTGAGAAAGTACCAGTAAGACCTTACGGGGAAGGGCGGCAATCCTGCTCTGGACAACTGGTTTTACCCCCGGGTCTAAGTAAAGGAGGACCTCTTTTGCTTTTATGGGCTGGTCTGCCCGTTGGGCTAGGTTCATGACTGGCAAGTTAACCTTCTACTTATAGCCAACGTGGTCTTTGGGTATGACGGGGTCACCTGTAAGTTTATACCGACCTACTTAAGGGGCTACGTACCCGACTCTGCCCCCTTGGTCGAAACGCCCGTGGTGGGAGGATATATATATCTAGAGTTCGGTCCCCGTCTGGGACAGGTCCAGGCTGTTATGGGGTACTGGGACCTCCGGGTTGTCCCCTAGTCAGCGGTATAGACGTCTGAGAACCGGGTCTTCTAGAACTCCGGGACGGTCAGTCGGACCTTATGGGGGGAGGAGGGACAGTTTTTTTTTTTTTAAGAGTACTGATAGCCGGCCATGTCCTAGATGCTCTTCAGTTGGTGGTTCAAAATCTATAAGTGGGGTGACACGGCTTGGGTATGTTGGAGGACTCGAGTGAGGGTGGTCTGGTTGTGACCATATGCCAGGATCTAAATTTTCTGCGAAAGAAGTCGGAAGGGGACCGTGGGTCTTCGGTCCTAGTAAAACGGAAACTTACCAGGCTGGGTCTTCTCCCTTAATTACCGGACGACTGGACCTGGGCCGACGGTGTCCCTAAGTTCTTAATGGGGTGATAGAAACTGTTCCGGGAAGTACTCCTGGACCCACTCAAGTCTGTTGTTGTGGGGGTTGATTGGAACAATGTTATACATCTACTGGAGAACTAACGTCGGTTCCTAGTTGTTTGGACGGAGTGCCCGTGGGTTCTCGATAACGTCTGGGAACCTTTTAATCCTATGGTTCGGAGTCGGTTTTTCCGAGTTTATACGGTTGGTCTCCAGTGGATGGACCCGATACATGATTTTCTCCCCGTCTCTACCGACAGTCCCCGTGCTTTCCTCTGTCATGAGTTTTAGGGATGGGGTCTAAGTGGAGCTTTCCACTCTCTTAGAACCCCCCCAGGCGACCGAAGACGGCGGAAACCTAGGGATTAATACGCCTTGACCGATTTGGAAATATACTTCGGTGTTTCTCATGGTGGGGAAAATCGACCAGTCTTGTCTACCTCTGCCGAAAGTTTTGGTAATTTTGCCGGGACGACAGTCGGGGGCGAGATCCCAACGGACTGCAATGCTTTGGGAAAGAGAACATACATCTACTTTTTGTCCCTCACCGTTTTCCCCATAACTACGTTGTAAACCCTGTAACCTTCGCCGACAACCGAATGAACAGATTTGCGGCTATGGGGTACCGCAGTCCGACCGGTGGTACGGAGGCGTACTAACGTCGTCTCCGGGATTACCAGTTCCTACGTCTATTTGACTGTAACCCCGTTCTCAACGTATAGTGGCGGGGGGGTACGATAACTCCCATATGATTTTGTTGATGGTCTATCTACCTAGTCGTCGCGAGCCGACTGGGTGATGATCCCTGATGACGATTTGGGGAGGTCTTAGTAGAAAGACGTCGGATGACGAGAGTTGGGTCGATGTGACGAAGGATTGGGCCTAAATGTTTGGGGTTAGGTGCTGACGCCGCTGTATGACCGGGTCAATGTACCTTGTACTCTCCTGAACGTTCTAGAGGGAGATCGCCTACGACTTCAGTGAACCATATGCCTACCCTCGTCAAAACAGGTTTTACCTGAGTCCATACATCCCCGGCGGCCTTGGTGACTCTGACTTTAGTATACCCGCCTTCGTAATGGAGACCCGTGGAGCCGAGTTTTCCGACTTGATTAGCGGGATTCCTTTCGAGAGGTCAACCCTCTCCTGTTCTTTGAATTGTAGTAATGACTATCGGCTATGCGGAAACGATGACGGGTATAAGTACCTCGGTAAATGTCTCTCTCTCCGGAGGAGTACCGGCTCCCATTTTGTTAGTTTTTGTTCTTTATTTCCGGGAGGAGAGTCGTAATACCGAAGGATTTTTTGATCGGTATTATGTAACGGGTCCTGTGGTCTTCAACCTGTGAGGCTGGAGTTCCCCTTTGTTGGACCGCCTATTCCGTCGGGCTCTACAACGGGTCCCGCGCCATTATCTTCGGTGGGATGTTGACGGGCTGGGACCTTCGGGACAAAACGGTCGAGACGGACTGATGAGTGGTTCTCTGAATCTAACCTATTTTTCAAACGGGCACTGGGTTGTTAACTGGCCCACCACCGGCCGTCGCCTATCGAGGGAGTAGGAGGGCCTTCTCGACCCTTTTATTCATAATAACTTCTACGTAGTGCGGTAGGTGGACCCCTGGGCCTTCTACGTCCTGAACTAATCTGTACGGTTTTAATGGTACTCTCTGTAATCCGGTTGTTATCTTTTGTAACATAGTTGTACGTTCCGGACGGTCGAGTGGTTGCGATGGACGGTGGGTTGGTTGGGACCTAGATCTCTCGCACCTTCAGCTGGTCCTCGGATGACCTTCCACCTGAAGTGCCTCCATTTTGGCCTATCTATGCCTATGTTCATAGATGACCATAAGTATCTGTGGAAGAGTCCCACCCATCTTCGAAAGGGGTGGTTTTCTCTTTGTCGCGTCCACCACCGGTTTTTCAACTAACTTCTGTAGAACGACGCCAAGCCCAAAGGACGTGTCCATCCCAGTCTGTTACCCGGTCGGAAACATAGAGTCCATTCGGTCCCCCATCGGACCCGAAATCCCCGATTTATCTTCAACGTAACGTGGATGTCTGGGGTCTCGAGCCCTGTCCATCTTTCCCACTTATCCTGTGAGTTTTTTTATAATTGTTTTGATCAACGACTCTGACCACCCCTGACCCATCGAGAGGAGGGGAAACGGGATATGGCCCACGCCTTGAGGGGGATGGTTGACCCTGAATGGGAGAAGCTCTAATACATACCTTATGGTGGGGGTTATTAAGGATTGGATTTTTGTCTCCACGATTTTCTTTATCTACTAGTTTTTAATGAGAAAACAGAGACCAGGAATGTTATGAGGGTGTCCCTGTGTACCTTCTCTGAGTTCCGAGATATACTCAGTCCGGACGGTGGACTTGGGGTGGCGATGACCGGTCCTCTGACCCACAAGTACGTGGCGGTAGCGGTTCTCTGGGATCTTGGGTCTACCCTTCCTGGGAAGGATCAACAGAACTACTGCGGGTGGCGTGAGTTCCAACTGCCGTATAGGTGAACCCAAGTGATGTGAGTGCTTGCCGGACGTCTGGACAAACGGAACTCTCTTCTCAAGGAAGGGGTCACCTTCCGGTTCGACCTGTTCCGTTTAGGGGAGTTCGAGTTTGATGTTGCTGCTATTTTTATGGCGAATACGACAACAGAGATGCCGGACTACGACGGCGATTGGGGGTAGTTGGGTACTCGGACTGAACCTACCAAAATTCACGCTGGTGTCCTCTCCATTAATTGAGATGGAGTCGGTAGATAGGATTTTTATGGACCACCGGCCTGAACCTTAAACTGGAGACAGAAGACCGGCGTCCTAGAACCCTGTAGAACCCTCCATTCTTGGGGGTCGTTTGGTCTTACACCCCGGTCGTAATTAGCAACGTTATGGACCGGGGAATGGTTGAGTCCTGGACCTACGTCAGTAAAGTAAGTTGCTCACCGGGACACCCTGTGATGGAAGATACATACGGGGCCCCCTTCTACCTTGGTCCGTTGTCAGTCATTAACGTCCCCCACCGCCCACCGCGACTGTTTAAAATGACACGGCGAACCCCTACGATCAGTTGCCCCTGATAGCTGATCCTTGGAGGATGAGCTCCTCTGAACTAATGAAACTCAACGTAGGGTCCCGGGCGGACTAATTGACCCCCTGTACCCTCCCCTAGAGAGTAATGCCCTGGAACATACTCCAAAGAAACGTCAGTCCACTCCGAGTTTAAAAGTTGGCTTCCTTTTTTCAAGGGGTCAATCCTCCGCCCTGTTAGAACCCCGGAGGCCGACATAGTTAGTCCTATACTATTATCTAACGATAAGTAACAATCCGATTTTTATCTTGGGTATGTCTGTCCGGGTTCAGTTCCGTATCCCGGATTAAGACAGGATCACGGGGCTCTCGGATGGGCCTGCGGAGGACCCGGGTCGAAATGGTCATGTTTGTTGTGAGGGGGTTTAATTGAAATGTCCCGGGTTACAATTTTTGCTAGTCCTGGGTAATAAACTGTACTATCAATTATGGATAACCCAGGATTTAAGGTGGACGGGTCTGGACTGATTATCAACGACCAATACAATACTGCAGTTTGGGGGAATAATACTTCCGTATCGGCAGGGCCCTTTAATGTGGGTTTGCTCTCTGGTGTCTCGAACGGCTACCGTCGTTTCTCCCCTGCGTTCTAATTGAGAGGTTGCTCACTGACCTGTCCCGGAGACGTATCCCTTACAGGGGGTTTGGATAGTTGTGGAGACGTTACGGTGTCTGAGATATTGTTGACTCATGGACCATGGAGGGGTTCTTTTAACCACCCGTAGGAGGTGCCCGAATCGTGGAACATATGTACCCGTCCACAATTTACTGAGTTTTCTAAAGACACACAATCATGATAATCAGGGGGCTGACAAGATAGTGAGGTTACTGCTTGAGGAGGTTGTTGATCCTCTAAGAGTGGCCGGGTTCTCTCTTGGCCAGTGCCGAAATTGGGAGTGTCAGAACAACCCCAATCCTCGCCGGCCCCGTCCTTGACCCTATAGGAGAGACCATAATGTCTTAGTTGTAAGGTCGGATTCCCGTCGGTAACTAGAACTATAGTACGCTGATCTTTCGAGTCAGTCGGTGGAGGTTCTCAGCGACTCGAGGGACCGCCCTCATCATGACGTTTTGTCTTCCCCCGATCTGAACCAAAAAGAGGTCGTTCCCCCGGATACGCGGCGTAATCCTCTTCTCACGACAAAAATACATCTAGTGAGTCCCCACCAGTCTCTTAGGGACCGGTTCTATTCTCTTCCCGACTTAGTCTCTTTTTCTCTTTCTCTTTACAGAGTCTCAACCAAACTTAGGACCAAGTTGAGTAGGGGGTCCAAGTGTTGGGAGTATAGAAGGAACCGTCCCGGAGACTAATAGAACGAAAACGATGAGTGAGTGGAAGTCCGGTACAAATAATTTGTTTGATTATTGGAAGTATAACAGTGGGACGAATAAATTGAATATACGTCTCGTGTAGTACTCTTTGCGACCTGACCTTCTTTGTGTTCGACCTAAGTTCTAACGGCCCTCTTAATAGTTATTGGAGTCTATACGTCTACTGTGGTGGGAATACCGTCTTTCACTTCTCCTCGATTTTTCGGAGAACTACTTTCACTTTCTCCTCTCACTTTTTCAACCGAATTTTGAGTTGTAAGTCTTTTGTTTCTAGTACCGTAGGCCAGGGTAGTGAAGTACCCTTTATCTACCCCTTTGTCATCTCTGTCACAGTCTGAAACAAAAAACCCCGAGGTTTTAGTGACGTCTACCACTGACGTCGGTACTTTAATTTTCTGCGAATGAGGAACCTTCCTTTCAATACTGGTTGGATCTATCGTATAAGTTTTCGTCTCTGTAATGAAACGGCTAATTGCAGGCAGATCAGTTCCTATACTAAAAAGGACACCAGTACATACCTACACTCTGAACCTGACACTTCTTCCGACTTGCGTCTTCTTAACTAGAAAACTTGACCCCACAACCTCTTCTGAGAACTCCCAGGGAACCTGACGTTCCTCTAGGTTGGTCAGGTAAGACTTCCTCTAGTCGGGACCCTAAAGAAACCTTCCTTACTACGATTTCGACTTCGAGGTCATGAAACCGGTGGAGTACACTTCTCAACTGAGTAACCTTTTCTGAGACTACGACCCTCTCTAACCCCCGTCCTCCTCTTCCCCTGCTGGCTCCTACTCTACCGACCTACCGTAGTGCCTGAGCTACCTGCACTCAGACTCACTTGAGGTCCTCTACCACTACCTGTCCCTCCGGACCACACGACTCTAAGTACCCCAGCGTTTCTCAGCCTGTGCTGACTCGCTGACTTGACTCGACTTGACTTGACTTATTGGAAGTAGTTTTCGCTGTAGTTGTACCACGTCGAGTACCACGAGTCCAGGGTTATATGTCGGGATGGTTGCCGGGGGAATTGCCCTCTGTTATATCTTGACTGATGCCTGGGTACTAACCCAGACAGGACCTAGGAACTCTTCCCCCTTTACTTCTTGGATTCGATGAGGTAAAACAGTTTTTCTCTTACAATACGGGTTCAGCGCTTTAGAGGGTTACTGGTGGTCCCTCGGCCATAGGCTACGTTTTCGTTCTCCCAAAAATAATGGTTCGAGCTCGACCCCGAGGGTGGCAATGGCTGCGTCGTCGATTCCTCTCCTCGGGGCTTGAGACCCAATGTAACGAATATATCCCATAAGAGCGCGCTTTTTAAGCTTTTTGCCCAAAGGCCTAACCCTCTGCAGATTAACCAATGGAAGATACCTTCCCAGTCCACAACCCAAGACTGACCAAAAGTAAAGGGACCCGAATTAAGCTTAAAGGGTCCGTCCAGTATTCAGGACTTGCATTTCAGTCCTCTAGGACTAGACCCTAGACTAACCGAGCTTCCACCACCCCACTCCAGTCCCCTAAAGGTTTCTGAGAAAGGAGTCTTGAGATTTTGCCTCCCAAAAAAAAAAAAAATTGTTTTACCTCACCGAATCCAAGAAGTTCTTGAGGTAAAACACTCCAAGACCCTTTTTCTGAGACCTTTAGTGGGCTGGAGTGGAGTGATGGGTGCTCGGCTAGTCTGGAGCCTGGTTTTAGAGGACTAAAGTGTAAGTCCTTAAACACCAAGCGGATCCATTACTCGGTTAGTCTTTAGTTGTGTGTTGGGGAGCCTTCTCCCACTGGTTAGTCTACAGGAGGTCGGACCTTTAGGGGAAAAGGTGCTTATATGGGACATATTCGTTACATTGGGTTTTGAGCCCCGAGGAAGGGTATCGGCGACGTAGTCACTACCGCCCTCGGGGTCGAGCTCGAACCATTATTTCTGAGAACGAAAACGTAGCCTGTAACCGAGGGACCACCAGTAACCCTCTAAACCGCTGAACCCGTATTGTCAAGTAAGTAAGTAGGGTCTCTACACCACTCACGGGTGACATACGTGTCGATCTCTCTCTCCCCGGGTCAAAATTGGTCAGAAGCGAAGACGGGGTAAAATGGTGGAAATAGGAGACCCTGAGAAGGAAGATGTGGAAGTGAAGAGAGGTAGAGCCAACTACGGAAAGAGAGGTGGGAGGTTACTCGGGTGCAAAAGGGGAGACTGTGGAACTTTCCATGTTGTCTTGGCGAGACGAGAGGAGGAGGGACCCGTCCAGGTCGACCCTCGACTCCCTTGTCGACGTCTCACCCTCCGTGACACGGGTGAATGGACTGGACCACGAGTCCGTCGGGAGACGTCATCGAATGACTCCGAGACCTTACCCTCCCGTAACTTGGTTTCACTTTCATGCACCACACCACACGGTCGTCTGATGGGGGACCACACCCTCGGGACGCTCTCGGTGACTTACCACCTCAACTTCCACCGTGACAGGTCGAGTCGTGGACCGGTCTCGTCCCGTCGTCCCAAACCAAAAGACAAAGTTCCACTCTGAAGACAGTAGATATAGTTGAGAGGACGTACATTTGTTACTTTTCTTGTAAACACAGAGGGGGTGCGAGGGGTATTCCATGAAACGATATGTACAACTAATATTTTTCATCAAAATTCATTGTGACTATACGGTTCTTCTTTCATACTAAGTGGGATTAGAATGGTGAGGCATTGGTATTAACTGCGAGTTGACAACCTGGAAGTAGGAAAAACGGGAAGTACACGTGTGTCTAGTGTACACTAAAAAGTCCATGGTTATGTCATCGATGGAACATACTCGTGACACAGTCCGGAATAGGTGCACGACCGAACGTCATCGAGGAGGACGGAGTCCCGGAAACAAACGAAACACACAAGGGGACCGATATGGTCTACGTCAACAGTGGTGTCTTAAAATTCAAAGGAGAATTTATAGTCAAAGACAAAAGAAGTTGTCTGACCTTCGAGAGTCTCCCGTCCTTGACAGAGAAACGGACGGTGTCTCTATAAGCTATTTATGACAGTTTACTCACACGTTCACTAGAGTAAAGTAGAAGTGGTGAGGCTCCCCCGTGACAAGGGGAGTAAAAAATCTCTACTGTTTTTACTCTTCCTTTCTTTGGGTTTTGTTTTGTCTTCAATAAATTGGTCGGGTTTCAGTGTCCCAAGTATTCACCTAGGTATACAGGTATACCAATGGAGGTGGGTTGGACACTTGAGCTAAAATTCAAAACTGGTGCTTCGTTGACGACAGAGTGGCCGATCACTCTGTCGAAAAGGGAAATTGGTTATATAACACGTTCAGAAACAGTTGACTATGCGTAAACCCATACATTACAAATTGCTACGGTACCTTAATGTAACACACCTACATTACATAAGCAGTCCAGGAATAACCCGAAGGGTCAAAAAAGGTCCAATGTCCCCTAAGGCACTACTTGTGGAAACTTGTGTACACGGACGCGTGAAGAGCCTCGTGAGCATGAAAATAAGGAATCATATTTAAGGATCTTTGGACGTGTAAACAAATGCAGCACTGGTCGACGCTCCACCCCTTCACTCTACCAACTTCACCCTTAGGCACCCATCCAACGCGGAGTCTTAGAGACGCCTTGAGACAGTTTTACAGCACGAGCGTGGCGTGGGGTCTTCGGGATACCACCAAGGCCCCGTGACCGTGACAGGATTTCCTGACGTCCTCTAAGCCTCCATGGGTCCCCCTCTGGCGACCTCATTTGTGCACCAGCGCCGTCTACGTTTCCGCGTCTCAAGCATTTTGTTTGCGAGGCGTGAGCCCGTCAAACGATCAGAGGCATCTTTCCGAATCCTCCTTGCGCTAATCTCTCGTAGAAGTTTGAAGAGCCCCATCTGCCCCCGGTCACAACCCCCAGGTGAAAACTAAGACGGGCGGGGTCACCCGACCCGTCTCTCCGCCCCCACCCCCTTCTCCTCCTACTGTCGACCCTCCTACTGCATTACACGAGGCCCCCCGAGGCTCGCCTGCGCCCCGCCTGCCGTAATTGGGAAAGTGGGGATCATCCACCTGGCTCAATCGAGCGCCTCGGTTTGGTACTCTTTTCCCTTGACAAGGAAATTTGCACCCCCCTTTCTTCCAACCAGACTCCTGGGCCCCCTGAGCGAGAAGGATAAGCGAATTCTCGGCGGTCTCCACCCCGGAGTGATACGTTTAGACTCGACGACTAGCAGCTGCGCGGTAGTGGGGTGCGCGGCCGGGCGCGCGGCTAACCGGTACTGGTCGGACCAGGGTAACTGTTGTTTGTTCCCCCTCGGGCCGGGCCCCCCGCCCTGGTGCCTCCCGCGCCCGACCCCCGCCCCGTCGCGGCGGGGCGGGGGCAGGGCGCGCCGCGTTTGTACCGCCGCCGACCGTGGCCGGCGACTCCGCCATTGGGCCGCCCCCGACAACCCACAGTACCCGCCGCTGCCGCCGTGGCGGGGGCACAGAGGGACTCGCCCTGCCGTCTCCTCCGCACCCCGCCCCCCCTCCACCAGAAGACGCGGCTCGGCCCGCTACCTGCCCTCGCCGCTCGACCCGCCAGACCTCTGGTACCTCTGCGACTGCCTCAACCCGCTGCTCGACTGGGACCCCCTGTAGCTGCCACTCACCACCCCACCCCACCCACTCTCTCGCCCCCCGCCCCCCGCGCGCGCCCCTCCTTCCCCAATGCCGCCGCGCGCGCCCACGCGCACGCGGGTGGAAGAGTGTGTGTCGGGCGGTGGCCGGTCGGGGTAGAGTGCGCCCTCCTTGACCGCGCGCGCCAGCGGCGCCGGCAGGCGTTGGGAAGGCGCGCGACGCCCGAAGACGGGGCGGGCCGCCGACCCGAGGCCGTCCGGCGCGCCCTCGACGAGGCCCCCAGCGGAGCACAGGCCTTCGGGTCGCTCCCAGCGCCCCAGCCGCCCCCCGCCCCCCCAGACTTCCCTCGCCGGTCGCCTCTCGCGCGCCGGCGACGGAGGCAGCGCGCGGCAGGCTCCAGGGCGAGACGGGCGGTCGGGTTCGCCGAGGCGAAGCGTGGACAGTGAGGGGTGGCCCGGCGCACCCGCCGAGACCCTCTAAGGGCCCCGGCCCGGGGGTACGAGGCGCAGGAGGGGGAGGCACCAGAATGGCCCCAACTTGGCGCCGGCTTAAGAGGGCCGCGAACCCTTTTGAAACCCCCCGTTGGTCTTCGAATCAGCGACTACTTCGCTTGCCACCGCCGCCTCACAACCTGCTTAGAGGGGCCCTATCTCTGGGCCCGCGAGGACGACAGCGCGACGTTTCCCTCAACTCGGCGTCCTTAAAACTCAACACGAGAGGGGCTGGGGGAGCCCCTGGCCAACCCCTCGCCCACCGGAAACAAGGCCGGTGGAAGTGTCGCCTCTCCTTCTCGATATCCTCGGGTCCCCTAGTAAAACACTAGTGCCTTGGGTTTCAAACCTCCAGTCTCTGAACGGGTTCCAGTGGGTTCGACAAATGTCGTGTGTCAATGACCCAGTCACAACGGCAGCGACGATTGTAGTCAGAAAAGTGGACTAGAAAACTCCCACTCTCCAGGTCACTCACCTAATCAGCAGGATCTTTATTATTATTGAGGGTCGTCAACTCGCCTCTTCCGTTACCGTGGGGTGAGGTCATGAGAACGGACCTTTTAGGGTACCTGTCTCCTCGGACCATCCGACGTCAGGTACCCCAGAGCTTCTCAGCCCGTGCTGACTCGCTGAAGTGAAAGTGAAAAAATGAAAGTACGTAACCTCTTCCTTTACCATTGGGTGAGGTCACAAGAACGGACTCTTAGGGTCCCTGTCCCCTTGGACCACCCGACGGTAGATACCCCAGCGTGTCTCAGCCTGTGCTGACTTCACTGAATCGTCGTCGTCAACCCGAGAAGACTATCAGATCCGGGGTGAATACAACAAAGTGACCAAGGAGTGATATTAGGGACTTCATCTATAAGAATGACGAGGCTAAAATATCCCCTGGATTCAGTCCTCTACAATTGAACAGAGTCCAGTGAGGGAGATCTAAGAGGTCTTGGCCACGAGAATTAGTCATTTACTGAGTCCCCGTAACACGAGAGGTCAAATGTTTCACGAAAGAACACGGTCCTAGAATGATGTCGGAACGTCCGTCCATACTTCCGAAGTAGAGTAATATGTCTACTTCTTTGGCTCCGTCGTCTTCTAAGAGAAGGTCCCCTTCTCTGTCACCGTCGTCGATTAACTTTTCCTAGGCAAAGAGTAAAACGAAGACATTGTTGGGACACCGGACTGGAACAAAAGGATAAAACCAGTAGGTCCGTCACACCATTCTGAGAATTTACTTCGGGATTTAGATTGGTGTCTGAAAAAGACAACCTACGAGGGTTTACGTCTCGACACAACTGTTTACCTCCCTCCCTCCAAGAACCTTGAATTGTTCCTGTCGATTGTACAGCACTCGTGAACACACGGTCCGTGGCACAATTCGTCAATCACGCGTAGTCACAAGAGTTAGGAAATTGTTCAAGGTAGGCCATCTCTGACGAACAATATGATGTAAGTAGGGAAAAAATATCTAGGACTTTGACTCCGAGTTCCGTCAACTAATTGAATGGGTCCGAATGTGTCGGTCATTCCTTATACAGATATTGACGGATGGTCGTCGGAGTGTGTTTCTTTAAACACACCTAAAAAGGAAGGGTAAGGCTTTGACTAGGGACAAACAAAAGTAAATATTTAAATATTACACAATTTCACACGCATACACGTACGACTCAGCGAAGTCGGTACAGACTGAGACACTGGGATACCTGATATATCGGACGGTCCGAGGAGACAGGTACCCCAAAAAGGTCCGTTCTTATGACCTCACCCACCGGTACGAGAAGAGGTCCCATAGAAGGGCTGGTTCCCTAGTTTGGGTGTCGAGGACACAGAGGACCTAACGTCCACCTAAGAAATGACGACTCGGTGACCTTCACGTGACACAACTTCATGGACCACCAATTCATCATTGGAATAGGGATATCTAACAACTCATTCTACTTGTAAGACCTTTGAGGGTGTCACCAATTCACCGAAGTGTCCCGAGGTACAACCTAAACCCCATTTCACCAGGGGACAGAAGTAACCAACTGTTCATAAGTGTACGGTCGACATCAAAGACTCGATATCCCTTGTACTCTTCTATTCCTTCTATCTTAACATACCGAAACACCTCTACTTACTATTATTTTGACATCACACACACACACCATACGTACGAGTCAAGACAGGTTGAGAAACGCCGGGGAACCTGATATCGGGCGTCCCAAGGAGACAGGTACTTTAAGAGATCCGTTCTCATGACCTCATCCAACGGTAAAGGAGGAGGTCCCCTAGAAGGGTTGGGTCGCTAACTTGGACGTAGAGGAAACAAAGGACGTAACCGTCCGTCTGAGAAATGGTGACTCGGCGGACCATTCGTATGACTCATATCTTGTCGAGTCAATATGTCCCGTCAATCACTTTCAGTCACTCACACCTACCTCGAACCATGTATGACCGAATGGTCCTTCTGGTGTGGTTTCTCTACCGGGACCTGAGTCCAGAATCTCGTCTCAACCCACCCGACTTCTGGTCACCAGACGTCCATAGGAACTTACCAGTGGGTATGTGGGGTGAGGTCTTGTAGTTGGGATACTCCCGGTCCTGGAAACAAAACAAAGAAAGTGGATCTTAATTTATAGACATCTTACAAACTTACTCAGGTTCCTGAAACTCGATCCGTCCTCATCTTATTACTTATAATCCGAGTCGGGAACCACAACCTAGTCTAGTCCCGATCTACAAAGACCCTCGGTCAGTCGACTTCTTCTCTGAGACACCCATACTTGTGTATATAAAAACAAACACACACCACCCCCTCTCTCCCATGGATGGTGGATCTCTTGAGTAAGGACGGAGTTCCTCTGTCGACAGACCCACACACTACTGCTAGGACTCTCACTGCCCTACCCCTCTCCTTCATCGGTAACACGTTCCACGACCTGTACTGTTCTGAACCGGAGTCACTTTGGACCAGGACTTCTGTCTCATCTCCACCTTAAATTCAAGGGTAAATCCGAAACTACATCCCGTAACCCTCCCAAGTCTTCGATCGTCCTTCTCGACCAAACCCCTCTACTACTTTTAAACAGAAATTTACCTGACTTTAAACTCCGTGATCATCCTTTCCTCTCTCTCTAAGTCCTCTTGTAGTTTTGATCCCCACCTCTAATTTCTGACGACGACGATTCAGTGAAGTCAGCACAGGCTGAGACACGCTGGGGTCTCTACCGTCGGGTGGTCCGAGGGGTCAGGGACTCTAAGAAGTCCGTTCTTGTGACCTCACCCAACGGTAAAGGAAGAGGTTACGTACTTTCATTTTTCACTTTCACTTCAGCAAGTCAGCACAGACTGAGAATCGCTGGGGTACCCGACGTCGGGTGGTCTGAGGAGACAGGTACCCTAAAAGGTCCGTTCTCATGACCTCACCCAACGGTAACGGAAGAGGTCTAATTTCTGATCAGTGAGTCCACTGAGCAGTGATCCTGTCTCCACTCTCCTTTTGTACCTTGGTCTGTCCGCTCCTTTCACATTATTGGAGTCCCCTTCGCTCGAAAATCTCCTCGTCACCTACTATCTCTGTCCCGACGTCTTCTGTCGTTCCTACTACTCCGAGACTTTCCTGAGCACCCTAAACCGTTAATCCTCTAGGTGACCTCCTTCGCTAACCCACTTCACCAGATTCCGACCCATTTGTCAGTCCTCCCGTTCATTCCCGTCGCCAAGAGTCACCTCTTCCAACCTCTTTGAAAAGTCATTCGATTAAATGTAAGACGGGAACACTTAACCGGAGAAGACCTGTAAAGTATACTTACCTTAGTATGTGACTCACCGGAAGAAGTGAATCGTATTCCAACGCCAAGTAGACACAACGTGGTCACAAGGGAATATACCTATGAGGCACAAAATAGCCAAGTAGTGAACAATCTGTAATTCGAACAAAGGTGTAAAACCGATAATATTTACTTCGACGACACTCGTAAGTACATGTCTAAAAGACACCCGTACGAAAGAAAAGAGAACCCATCTAGGAGATACCAAAAACAGCGACAAACAAAAAAAGGATCCCAAATATTATCGAGGTAAATAAGTGAACGAATGAAAGGTACAAGAGTATTGATTCAATAGGGATTTAGAATACTGTCTTCGAGTCAAACCACCAGTCAAGAAAAGTAAGGGGAACAACTATAGAGAAGACTTTGAAAGGGAGAAAAACGACACAGACTACCAACAAGATCCAGATAACAAGGAGCAAATATGTCCCTGATGGGAACTGATAGTCGACCCCAGTCCCCGTACAACTTCGGGAATAAGGGAACAAAACACACACACATACACAAAAAATGAGGGAACTAAACTACCTCGTGTAGGAGGTCATCGAAGGATTCTTTCTCATGTAATCTTCATTTAAACCCCCCTGGAATGGAGAGATTTTTATAGAAATAAGATTGGAGAGGTTAGACTATCAAACCCACTCAAATCTTAAAGTCCAACTTCCGTAACGGAGCAAACGATCGAAAGTCATCAACCCGTAGACTATGGCAAAACTGAGGATGGGAGACACACACTGGACAAAAGGGACCTTCAAACACCCGGGAAGAGAAATAGGGACCACGAGACTTGAGGTGTTCCTACAGGCGATTACACTGACGCACCAGCCAGACACGGACGAGTCACCCGAGACCTCCCGAGGGTCTCAGCCTATGGACGGACGCACGTCAGGGGGACGACCGGTGGGTCGGACGGGAGGACAGACGACTCTTCGGACACCAAGGACTCGGAAACCCACCGTGACCGAGAACCTGGAGACGACCGAGGAGGGCCGCCTGTCAAGACAGAACCCGTCACAGGGACCTGTGATGGACCGTGATTTCTCCGTGAGACATTTCCACACAGATTACTCCTCTCCTTTCGTGAAGTCCGAGTTCCACAACCGACCCGGGGATCGGACACACAGGTGCAGTGACCCTTCCAACCTCACCGGTCGGGCCACACCCCCTCCGCCACTCCTCTCTCCATCTTTGACTGAGGTACAGAGATGTCACTCAGTACGAAGCCTTTTCGACGAGTCACTCCACCTCGGAGCTAGGCGGAGAATGGGCTAAAAGTTCCATATTCGAGACGGAACCGGGACTCCATATACAGCGACCACGATCACAGACGCAACTTTCGGCGACAACGAGAATCGAACGAATAAAAGATACTCAAAAATCGAGGACCAGAGTAGGTCAAGGTAAAGGACCCTATGTAGAAGACCCGAACGAGTGTGGAGGCTCGGTCAGAGGGACCCAAAGAGGAGGAAGGACCCAGACAACCAGAGCGGGAACTGTTTGTAACAGGGCGAGTGTGGGCCCGGACACCGGTGACACGACTCGCGACGGACGGAGAGTCAGAAGAGGCAGTAGGAGTAGGAGTCGGGTCCGAACCGAAAAAAAAAAATTCACTTAAAAACGAAGATATATCTAGAAAAGAAAGGAGTTAAAGCATTAATTTTTTCCTTGAAGAATTCGCTGAAATAAGATCACGGGGGACTTATAGTTTAACAGAGAGGGCGACCCAAACACATACTTGAAATATAATTTCACGTGTACTTTGTAATATCGTAAAAGTGAATGCCCAATGACACGTACCTTCGTCAACTGCACATTAACAGTGCAATAGGTCACATTAAGTAGACTCCGCCGTTTGCGGATAAGTCCAGGGACACCTTGTAAAAGTAGTAAACGTCAAAGTAATCGGATTCATAACAACTGGACTTGTGTGCACTCGTTTAGTGAAACCTCAATCAAGCAACCACACACAAAGAGTAGTTCCTGAGAAGTTCAGTTCTCGACCCACTATCGAGAATGTGTGACGGTCGACATCGGGAAAGTAAATTTTTTTGAAAAAGTTATACTATTTAATGACACCACTAACCTTGAATGGTGAACCTTTTATAAAAAAATTACTATGTAAGTATTTCGTTTTATTTTTTATACTTTCCTCACGATACCTTTCAGAACAGGGGTCGGGACAGTAGTAGATGAATCCCAGGTGTTGGGGGTCCAATAAGTAAAAAAGTAAAGGAAATGTAGGAAGTTTTGAATTACGTCTATCTTCGCTTATCGTACATACCTAAAAGTGAAAACTAGGGGAAAACTAAAAAGTGTTTATCGAGCGTACGAGATTCAAAACAAAAAGACGGCTACAACTACAATCTCTAGAAGGGTCAGAGGAAGTGACGACGCACCAAGAGGTAATATATCTGCGTGACATTGAGTAGACGGGTCCGGAAAAAACCACCTGTAAACTCCCACAAAGGTCCGAATGATACTTTTTACACGACCACACTTATCGACACATTTAAGTAGCAACGTGTGTACACGTCCATACACACGTACGGGGCAGCACAGACTGAGAAACGCTGGGAGACTTGATATCGCGTGGCCGAAGGAGACAGCCACCCTAAGAGGTCCGTACTTAGGACCTGACCCAGTGACCAAGAAGGGGTCCCTTAGAAGGGCTGGGTCCCTAATTTGGGTCTAGAGGTCACAGAGGACGTAACCACCCGTCTAAGAAATGGTGACTCGGTGAACTCTTTGGGTACACGTCCATATCCGCGTCCTACTTACCGATCTCCACCCCAACGACCGAGGTCCACCCCACCACTATCGGTGTAGTGTCTACCACGGTCTTGGTTTTCTCTATTTTGCATGCTTTCCTCCCCCGTCCTTCATTATAGGAGAAGACTGAGGAAACACCAAAGCAATCCAGGACAGGTTACGAAAGGTGCGACCTCCCTGGTCAAATGAGGGGGCGGTGCCACCTCCTCTCCCGGACAGGAGGAATCGAAGGTCGATCTTAGACTTTGAGACCAGGGATATAGGACGGACAGAGATACGGTCAAATCCCGACTACGGTGGGTCGGGGGGTGTTATGTGTCTATTGTCCGAGGAAACAGGGCCGGAGGACCAAGGAGTAAACGGAAAGGACATGAACTCTGGTGATCTGTCAGTGACTCGTCGGTGGTTGAAGGACTCGTCAGGGAAGCACACGAAGACTACAAGGGAAACGAGAGGGTCTTGGGCTCACCAACGCTGAGAGAATGAGGAGACGAGGCGAACCAAAGAACGTCACTAGGAAGTAACCCAACCGGACGAGAGGCATGTAAATCTTAACGAGATTTTCATGTCGCCAAGCAATAAAAGTCGGGAGGAGACGGAACCCCCTGAACTATTTACTGAAGAACAAAATGTAACAAAGTAGCCCCGAGAGAAGACTCAAGGGAAGAGAAGTCACAGAACCACCGTCGGGACAGAAGACGGTTTTCAGACACTTAGGAGATAGGAACGCACTTTCAACAAACCCTGAGGTATAAGGATATCACAAGAAGCAAGATTAAGAGAATACTGATGAAAAGTGTTTTTAGACGTCTATAAAATCCTTTACGGGAAACCAATACTTATCGAAGTGGAGAGTGTCATGAAAGGAAACTTGACAATTTTCAGTTACCCCCACCAAAAAGACTCGATCTACCCACCTGAAAGACACTAATAAACAACCCGTCCTGGCTTTAACTGTACGTTATCGACAAAGGGTAGCACACTAAGAAGGATTCTGTATGTGGTAGAAACTACTACTTATACCCTGGTAAAGTAGAACTAGGATGTCTACATGACAGTAAATAGGACTCCACGTAGCCACGAGATCCATTTACACTGACAGAATAAGAAATAATTAATAACTGAGAGAGACGTCAACGGTGAAGAAAAGGTAGGAAGTAGTCCAAAACTTTAGTGTGACATCCGTCGTAGGGGACACACGGGTCGTGTCACAGACCAATCGAAACGTCAGCTCTGGGAAAGGTTCCCGGACACAACACGACCCGAGACCCATATCGGGACCGTCCCACTCGTTCCAGGGAGGGACGGAAGTGTGCTACACATACCGGAAAATGGATGTGACAGAAAACGAAAATTAAGAAAGAGGTCAACTTACCATACAATGTCTACTTCTGTGACTCCGGGTCTAGTCTCGATCACTCAACATTTTACCACTGGAGTCGGGTTGAGGTTTTAGGTACATCAAAAGGAGGGAACGTACGGTTCAGGGGTAGACTACATCTTCCGAAGTCTCAACACTTATGTTCCGCCCACCACCCGACCCCGACCTCTCTGGTCGGAGGAGACGAGTCCAGAGGGAAGTCAGGTGTACACAAATAGTCCTTCCCAGACGGGACACGACCTACGAAGTTCACTGAAGGGACCTAGGGTGTCGTGAAGAGAGTCGGAAGACAGGACGACGTCTCCACGGACTTCGATGTCGTGTACGGGTCTTCTCCCGTCCCTCATATTGTAAGAGAAGCTAAGAATAGACTCTTGCTTGTTCCTCGATGTTCAACGTTCACCTGAAAATCCTGGTTCCCGGGAAAAAAATCTTATGTCAAAACTTTACAAATAAGAAAGGAAAACTTTCCCGAAGACATCCACACCACCCGATTGTGTTTCCTCGTCAGTGTCTTGTTCCAGTCCACAAGTTAAAGACCTGGTGTTCGGAGTGTCCAATTTGAAACAACTGTACTACCTTAAAAAATTTCTTATCGTCCTAGGGTCTCGTTCCGGAGTTTCCTTCCGAGAGACCCCTTTGGAGACAAATCTTTGACTAGGAGTTGGTAACTTGTCGAACCTTCGACCCTTTGTCTCGAGAAAGACGTAGAGAGTCCGGAAGCCTTAACGATTACTTGTGTACAGATTTGCAGGGAATATTACACCGAAGACGTAGACAGGGCACCTTGACCAGACGACCGAAGTCCCCGATCTGACCTAGTCACTACTTTAAGGCCGACGACTTGGTCTACACCTTGACGGAACAATTTGACCTCAGAAGAACCGAGTCCGGGAGTAGTAGGGTATCGTTGAGTACCTTTATGACGAAGAAGGGTTCATATTTGCAAGGACGCTCCGGATTGTGCAATGTTTTCAGCGAGACTATGTAAACAGTAGGACTGTCACGACCCTCCATGAACTAAAATAAGGGTGAAACGTCTACTTCTGCATCTCCGTCTATTTTACTAAAGGGGCTCCAAATGACGCGACTACTTCACCGTAATCCTCACTTGAACCCGGAAGACTGTACTCGAGCATGAGAAGGGATGGGACACCCTTACTCCACCCTCTACGGGACTGAGGCCTTCGGACAGACCCCTGGGGACAAGACCAGTCTTCAACAAAATTTAAAAAATTTAAATTAAATTCTTTAAATAAGTAGGGTCAAGATGCACTCATAGGTGATACAAGGATCGAGACACGATGTATAGACACGAGACACGACCCAGGGTGTGTTCGATCGTGCAGCGATCTGAGTCCATGATCTCTACTTACTTTTTGAGAGCTGAATGTCCCTCGACTGTAGATTCGTCGGTCAGTGTTATGTCTCGCTTTACGTCGCCTCCGGTCTTGTCTCCTTGTTTCGGGACTCAAAGACTCTGTGATTCCTTCCCCTCATCCTTTTAGAAGTGACTCTGACCGTAAACTCGACTCAACACTTCCTACTCACTTATCATAAAATCTTTCCTCTTAAACCTTTCCGTCCCACAACCCTTATTAAACTGTACAAACCCTTATACACTAAGTAACACCGGTCTTGTGACACACCCTGGCTCCCAGAGTTTCAAATTACACGAATTCTCCGGGTGGTCCCACATGGGGGTTTCTGAGGTCACACCTTCCATTCTAGACCCCATCTCAGGTCCTCCCCGCGGCCGGTCCCCTCGTCCGCGTCATCACAGGGTCCGGCTCGTCTGTCGGCGAAGCAGTCCGAACTGGTGGCACGAGCCCGCTAAACGTCCGACAGGAGAACTGTCGACACAAAACGCCCGAAGGAGTTTGTATCAAAACTAGTCCAGGGACAGGACGAGGGCACACGACAGTCAACCGTCCGAACCACTACTCGGTGTCTTCGACCGAAACTCATCGAGTTCATCTTTTCCTCAAATAACCGTCCTACCACACACCTGACTAGTCTCTTCGCCCTCTCGGTCTGGTCCTTGTGCCCGGTCTCGGTTCCCGTCGAGCCGTCGTCTCAGGACGATTCCTCTCCGGCCTCGTCGGACAAATCCTGGGCGGTGGAGCCACCGGAGACGAACAGGGGCGAAGGATCTCAGTACAAGGACCACCCTCGTACGTAAGGAGTCTCGACGGACCGTCCTTTGGAATGACGACTCTGGTGGGTCGCACCCAAGAGGTCTTCCTTTTAGTCCCACGTACCCTCCAAGTCGACCTTCCTGCCGCCTGTCGTCTTTACCGTCTACAGGTAACACGAAAGACACGGTGTGGTCCGTCGAAGTCACTCCGGAAGTGTCGAGTTCACATCCGTCGGGGCAGAGAGGTGAGACAGGGTACACGAGACGGCTTCGAGGGAGGTCTTGTAAAGAAAACGAGTATGGCAAGGGAAACAGACGTCGTGGATGGGCGCGGAGAGAGATTTAGTGTCTGCAGAGAGGCGGGAAGCTCCGGGACGAGAGGGGCGGACGGTCCGGCTCAGTGGGAAGAGACGGAAGACCGTCGGGAAGGAGACCCTCCGTGGACAGACAAGTGGGAACAGTGTCAGAGACCCAACCAACCCAAAGAAGGGACACTCGAACGACCCACCCTTCCCTTGGCCGTGAAACCTCAGACACGACATACGCCCAAGGGGCTCGAGGGTCGGGGAGTCACGTGTCACCCATACTTGTACGACCACCACTAAACATCGTCCCCAATCATTGAACGAAACCTCCATAATAAAAACAGGAATCAGACTCCCTCTAAACCCCCACACCATTATTAAACCCCTTCCCATTCAACCACTCAGTGGCTCCAGAAAGTGAAAACGGACTTACTGAAAAAATTTTAATTAAAAAGAACCTCATATCAACGGAATGACTCACCAAATTCCTGACCCTTTCCAACTCTAGGGGTCGAAACCTTGAAACGGAGGGTCCTCCTGTCAATTCACCTTCCTCACCGAAAACGGTCTGAAACACCTGTGAGCCAGTGGACCGTGACCCGTCGCGGTCGGGGACCTTGTCCGAACACGTCCCCGCAAGGACTCCCAGAAGGAGAGACGGACAACAAGTCGAAGGTCAGAGAAACAACGTCCTCTCACTCTCTCTGTGGTCACTCTACGTCCTGTGGACCCTACCGTGGGAAAAGGAAGGACTCGACCCCCACAAACAAGGGTAATCTCTTGCTCCGAGACAGACCACTGTAGGTGTGTCATTGTCTTCGTTTCGTAGACAGGTCCCATCACCGACTCTTGAATTGAGAAGTCAGGGTCGTGGCAGTGGACGACTGACTCACTGCGACCTGTTCAATGAATTGGAGAGACACGGATCATAAGGAACACACACTTCACCTCCACTACTTCCGTGGATGGAGTTTCACAGTACCTACTTCACTACTTTAGGTACAGTTCACGAATTGCATTAACGATTGCACACCATTCTCGAGTCCTTTACACTTGTTAACGATATGATAAAAATAATAATGACGATCGGTAACCGAACTCAAAAGAGAATTAACAACAAGAGTTTTAGATAAGAACTAGACAAAGATTTTCGTACGTAAAGTTTCCTTATTTCTTTGTTCTTCCTGTCGGAAAGTTTACACCCACCAGTCGTCAAGACGACGGAGATTACACCAGAACACATTCTGGACCCAAGGGTCGACCCTGGGTCCCACCCCGAGAGGGTACCCACCCCTGTCAGCGACGCTCCACCCTGTCAGGGTCCCCACCTCCCGAGGACTCTCCTTCGGGGGGGGTCGTACGAACAACCCCACTGTAGACCTGGTCCTACCTCGGAAGCGCTTGAGTGGACGGATTCTGGGGAGTAACCTGAACCCGAATAAAGAAGGACACATTGTTGGGGGTAGTGGTAGTGGTGAAAGTTCGTGAGACACGGTCTGTGACAAGATTCACGACACGTATATAATTGAGTAAACTTTCTCACGGATTTCGACGGAGGTTCACTAAACTTAGCATACGGTACTACTCACCTTCAAACGTTCCGCAATTTTCGTCTGTGTCGACCCACTGTGACGACTACTTCCAGAAAAGATCATTTTTTTCTTTTCTTTTGGTGTAAATTGGAAACAGAGATTTACGAGTGTGTGTTCGTACTCTACTTAACGTCACTTTTTGTTGTCTTCGAAAAATCCTTTACATGAGGCTGTCCCAGGAGAACGTGGTACGCGGAAAATAGCAGGACCGTGTACCGTGGACCGGGTCCGTCCACAAGTGTGTCCCGAAGAGGTGGTCTTGTGCACGGAGAATTACACGAGTGAAAACACAGACCGTGCGACATCCGAGTCAATTACACACAACTTACGTCCAGAATTCCCAACATAGAAATAACCAAACAAGAAATAAACTTCTTTCTCCCCACAAGACCTTTCCTCGTAGAACAGTTCCGTCTTCCAGAATAGACCTCTTTCCAAATTATGAAACCCTCCTTTCATACGACCGTTTTATGTCAGTCCGTTTTTAGAGAGAGTAAATGAGGGGGTACTCAGTCAATGTACACACAATGGGACCCTACCTAGAAGAAAGTAAATTGTAACTTGAATCATAACCCTCAGTACTCTACCCAATGTAATTCACAGGGGGGAGGTGGGTGTGGGTCTAAGGGGGCTGAAATAACAGTGAGGTCCAGGCAGAACGTAGAAAGAGGGTTCAACATTTTAGGTTCTTTACAAACAAAACACCCCCCTTTATTTCACGTACCTTCTCTATACGTCTGGAGTTATGTCTATATTTAAGTCTAGAACATCGAACATACTTCCCGAACTCGTTTATCAAATTGAAGGGACTCGGAATAAAAGCACTGGACATTTCATCTTATCATTATAATCGTAGACCCAAACACACTTCATCATTCATCCATAATCACTACCGATAATAATACAACAGGTGTATCTTAGTTATCCTTCACTTAAATTAAAGTCAGTATTGGTAGAAGAGACGTAAACTTATTTGACATTTATACTAAAGATCAATCTTTTATTCAAATAATCGAAACAGTGACTCAACAAAAACGAAAATTTGTAGTCATCACACTGATGACCGAAAATAAGTTTCCAATTTAACACCGAGTCGACCATTTCTTAGGCGGACGTTACACCCTCTGGACTAAACTAGGGACCCAACCCTTCTAGGGGACCTCTTCCCTTTCCGATGGATGAGGTCACAAGACCGGATCTCTTAAGGAACCTGGCATATCAGGTGCCCAGTGTTTCCCAACCTGTGCTGACTCACTGAAAGTGATCACTTTAAAAAAAAGAAAATAAAAAAAGTGATTCGATGTTTATTGGCAAAAAGTTTACAATCCAACTTTTTCTTTGATACTTTTTCAGTTTCTGTAAAATCATACACGACCAGTATAGGGATATATAATTATATATAGGTAACCTTAAACCCAACAAGGGTATAAATATTCATCTCTTTGACTCAGAGCCTCTCTAGTTAATCAAAGGGTCTCCGTCGTGTTAATGTAATACTCTCAAGGTTGGTCGGAAGACTAAACAGTGTGTCTTTCGGTAGAAACTTAAATTTGAACCCT
This sequence comes from Capra ibex, assembly GCA_006410555.1. Lineage (NCBI taxonomy): Eukaryota > Metazoa > Chordata > Mammalia > Artiodactyla > Bovidae > Capra > Capra ibex. Next base: position 93,098,728 of record SJYO01018757.1, read on the forward strand.
TAGGGGCAAGAGAAACCGGAAGGTCCATTAAGAACCAAATTGAAAAGTTGGAGGACGAAAAGAGAAAATTATACTAACAAACGGTGCGAGGGAAGTGTGTTGGGGATTCTCTATCCACCGCACAAAGGGTCAAAAGTACGTATTGACCCTGAAAGGAAACCCCTGAAGGGACCGCCAAGGTCACTAATGCTGAGGTGTAAAGGTGACGTTCTGCATGTCAAAGTTAGGGACCAGTCCTTTGATTCGGGAGTACGACACACCGTGTCGGTTTTTAATTTTTTTTTTCTTGAAGGGAAATTAGTCAAAAGTCTTCAGAGAAGGAGACAACTACTTCAATGGGATTGAAATCAAAATCGACAAAACTATAAGAGAGTTCAGTCTTGAGTCGGGATTCAGAAACGAGTCTTACTAAGAAAAAAAAAAAATTAAAAAAATTAAAAAATAAAAAAAAATAAAAAATTTAAAATTTTAGAAATTAAGAATGTACGCAAGGGTTTGTACTTGGGGGGAGGGTGGAGGGAGGGGTATTGTAGAGAGACCCAGTAGGGGTACGTGGTCGGGGTTCGTACGACATAGGACGCAGTCTGTATCTGACCGCTAAGTTAAGAATGTACTATCATATGTACAATCTTACGGTAAGAGGGTTTAGTAGGGTGGGAGAGGGAGAGGGAGACTCAGGTTTTCAGGCAATATGTGTAGACACAGAAAAAAGGACAGAACGTATGTCCCAGCAGTAACGGTAGAAAGATTTAAGGTATATATACACAATCATATGACATAACCACAAAAAGAAAGACCGAATGAAGTGAGACATATTAGCCGAGGTCAAAGTAGGTAGAGTAGTCTTGACTAAGTTTACTTAAGAAAAATTGCTGATTATGAGGTAACACATATACATGGTGTCGAAAGAATAGGTAAGTAGACGACTACCTGTAGATCCAACAAAGGTACAGGACCGATAATATTTGTCACGACGCTACTTGTAACCCCAGTCTTACTAAGAATCACTCGTATACCACAGACCCCTGAGACCCGTTCGGTCATCGGGGGATATGTTTGGTTTCACTCGTCCCGACTCGACGTCCCGAGGGGAAGGATCTCGTACCGACCTAACGACCGACATCGAAAAGGAAGAAATTCTTCCTCTGTCTGGTTCAAGTAATGACACTCGACGTCTGGGGAAGTCCTAAACCAGGACTGGTGGACGGGTCGGACCACGGGAGGACGACGGGTGGTACGTCGAGGTCCGGAGGCTCGACACTGAACGTTCTAAGGGACCCGGATCTTAAGTGGACCGTAGGACCAGTCGGAAGTAAGGTCGAAGAACTCCTTCGACGAGCTGGTCGGCCTCAGTCACTAAAATAGTGTAGGGGACACAACAGGAGCAGACGACACTGACAGCGGTGGTCTAGACAGTGAGAGTGATTGAGGAACGTCAGTTCCCCACAAAACAGTAGAGACACGGTCGTGTGTCACCCACAAGTTGTGTAAATTTTGGAACGTAAAAATATGGATGAAGTGGTTTTCACCTTCAAAACACCTTTAACGTCTTTAAACAGGTCTAAAAGGACCCATTGGGTTTAAAGTTTTTATAGAACAGGGTAGTACTCCACCACAGGGAAGGTGAAAACCAAGTCTTCCGCACAAACGGCAAAAATATCTCACGTACTTCCAACGTACACTCCCGTAGAGTCACTCAACTATGGTTCAGAAAATTCATGGTCTCGCGACTCACGGATCTCTCCGGGTCCCTCACCTTCCAAAACAGATCCACGAACACCTCGTACTCTAGATTCCTTTCATAATTTTTTTATACAGAATGACCTACATTATACTGTTTTGTTTGAAAAATTACAATCTTCGTATGAGAGTATGGTCATATAGTAGTCATACATGGCTTCTAAATACTTCTAATGACTCCTTTTGTCGTCCTACTGTTTCCACCCAAGTTCCTCTTACGTTCTTTGATGTATCATCCTTTCTTCACTCTAACACTTAAGTCTATGTATTATCCGATTACAGGACGTCCCGTCATTTCTGTTTCGAAAGTTCCAATAGAACAAGTGGTCTGTTCAGTAAACGATAAACAAATAAAAGATGTACACTTGTAGAGTAAATGTCTTACACACGGACTACTCATCATTTCTCCTTCAGTCTGGTGAGACACAAAGGCCTCTCGTAGTCTACTGGAAATCCATCTGTCCATCTTGAAAATCTCTACGACATGAAGGGGACGGGGGGGGGGGGCGGGGGGCGGGGTCGAATAAAAGTTCAAAACCTGTAAAAAAAAAAAAAATTTGTTTAGTGTCAACCCAAGTCCTCAATTTTCTACCGATCTGGACTCCATCTTTTCACAGGAACCACTTTCTTTAACATCCAGCAAAACTTTACCTTAACACGTTAATTTTCCTTCTTCCGACATTGTTCGTCTTTCCCACTCCGTCCACTAACGTAAGCCTCTTTCTCGGGGAGGAGGAGAGCGTTTCCAAACACGACTGTTCCTTCCCTCATCTATGAAAAGGTTCCACCTACTTCTCGATTTCACCCACCCTTCATTTTAGGGAACCTCAGCTTCCCTCGGTAACCACCCTTCGATACTTCTAGGACAAACTCTTCAAACTAAACGAAACTTTCTAACAACCGGGTTGTTCTATGAGTTCTGACGCCAACTTTAGTTCCGTTCTCCTCGCTTCTCTATTGGGACACTATGACACCTTCCACTGGACGGTCCTTAAGTATCGCTTGAGTGGCGTCTCCTTTCTTCTTTTCTCGTTGACTTCCACCACGGCGTCCAGTGACAGAAAGCTAACCTTGAGTTCTCGACCGAGTCCAAGACAACCGGGTCTCTGTTGCCGTGGCCAGTCGACTCGGCCCAGGAGACCCCGACGGGGACTACGGGTCGGACCCGTCCACCGCTCTCTCGGTCCCGTCTGGTCTCCGGGAGGCTCTTGTTGAACCAAAGGGAAACAGAGAAAAGAGAGAATTAAAAAGTTACATAATAAAATAATGTATTCTGAACTACATACGTCTCCTCACACACTGTGTAAACACACACACTACTTTGTGTTCGCAAACTCTCGGAGGTGGAGGGGCGGATTAAAAGGAGACACCAAAGAAACGGTCATTTCTCAAGTGAGTAGGGAGCGAATTTTACATCCTATGGACTCAGTGGGCGAACAGTAGGACACAGTAAGCCGTGGAGGAGGTCGGAGGGAGAGGGGTCCTGACACTGGGTCCTAAGGGGACTTCATGTACTAAGATGGGGACACGAGACTCGAAGAATCGTTTACTTACACGGAGGGTCACAAACTCACCTAACTAAAAAAAAAAAAAAATCAACTCTCTAGAGATCTTATCAAAATAGACATCTCGACGGTATCGTATATTAAAGTTTCTTATAGAACTCCTATAAAGTAAAGAACTCACGAATTAAAGTTCTTTAAAGTATTCACCAGTGTAAAAGATACCTTTATAACTGAGGTTCAGTGATCTAAACCTCCCATGAACAACAGTCTAGTATGTAAATGTGTTTTATTATCACATGTTTATTTTGTTTGGAATAATTACAGAGATTGTCAGGATTATAAGGGAACCCACCCCGTCCCCCGAGTGAGGCGATCAACAGTAGAGAGTCAATAAGATCAAATTTGAGAGTTAAGAAGTGTCAAGTCAGAGAGAAGAAAAGGGTGGAGGGAAACTCAGAAGAATTTACGACGTAGTTCCTTTCTCAAGACACCGTATACTGGGTTTAGGAATCTCTGAGATCAGAACTTAAGAATCACCCAAAACGGGACCCACTGAACAGAGAAGACTAAGGACCTGACCATAAACAACTCCACGTTGACCTGGACGGAACGAAAGACTTAACAGAAAGTCCCAGACTAACAACCGGGGACGGCATCTATCTCGTGTGAGTCCGAAGGAATAGTGTACAAGTTCGGTAACGGTGTGTAGAGACTTTGTGTCCCCCTAAAACCGTAAGAGGTCTTTTGTCTTCTAGAAGTCTAAATGGAACACGTTTACGACAGAAAGGTCACGTGTAAACTATTCTGTGGTACCTATGTGCTCCTAGAATCTCTTTACGGGAGGGGATAACGACACGGATATCTTATGTGCGTACGTAGGAAGAGGACTACAATAGTCTAAGAGACTATTGACACACACGAGTCGGAGAATTAGTACAGACTGAGAAGCGTCGGGGTACCTGACATCGGACGGTCCGAGGAGAAGGGTACCTTAAAAGGTCCGTTCTTATGACCTCACAACGGTAAAGAATGAGGTCCCACCTAGCTAACAATTCCGCCGTAAACGGACAACAACGACAGGGAGACAAGGAAGACCAGCACAAACGTGAAGTCCCGAGGATACAACTCCCCTCACCAGCTGCCGGGTCGAGGAAATGACGAGGAGGTCCACTGGACCTACCCCTACTGCCTACAAAGTCCAGGACTCTTTCGTCCCCACTAGTGTTTTCCGTTTTACCACCCGTTTACCTTTCAGTGGAATGGTGATTGGGAGTCCAAGTTATACCTAGATGTAACCTAAAAAAAAAAAAAGGGTCTAAGAAATTAATCTTTTTGTTAGGATCCTTCCCTCTGTCCAAGTAGTCAAACTTTCGCCCTATACAAAACCCCTAATCCAAAACACAAATGGAGGGAGAGGGGGTGACCTATACCAGAAAAGAACAAGGTGTGTGTAGTGTGTGGTACGAACACACAAGAGTTCAAACAACGCGTCCAGATTACGCTTTCTACTTGTTTTCATTCACTTCTTCCAAATCCAGTCATAGGAATACTACAACCCTTACTCTTTGTCTTTGGTTCATTAAAATGATGTGTCCTAATTTTAACAAGACGACATTACGTTGCACGTACAATGATCTTTCATGACGTGACATGTCTTAATGTGTCATTTTTGGTGTCTCGAATACCCCTTTCACCCCAATCCAAGAGTTGTGAGTCTTAGAAGCATCCTCTGGTCTTTTATGTCTCTTTTTTTATTTATCCGTAAGACTTTTTTTTTCTATCCCTCCATGTTTGATGGTACATATTTTATTTACTTGATGTTCCTATATAAATAAATAACATGTCGTGTCCTTGTTATCGGTCACAAAATATTATTGGAATTTATCTCATATAAATTAAATATTTCTAAAACTTAGTGACACAACATTTTGACTTTGATTGTAAAACAATTAGCTGATATCGGGTCAATTTTTTTAAAATTAAATTTACGATTTTTATTTATTGATTCTATCGTTGGGGATTTTGTCAAAATGTCTACAATTCGCCGAACCTTTATGTCGTGAGATGGAACTTTATCTGGGTTCCAAACGAACACCTTCACCCACAACCTTTCAATATCGAGTACTCAATGACACTTCACTACCTTCTTTCCGATAGACTTCAGGTCACCTTTAAGACTGGGGTCTACACCTACCAATATCGAGTACTATGTACGTTTACTGCTTCGACCATCTACAAACTCCACATACGTAAAAAAACAAAAGGACACACCGAATAAAGTCGACCCACACCAAAATACGTAAAAAATCACAAAGAAATTACGAATTCATTTGTGTTTTATATACGGGTTTAATAAGGGATTATATAGGTCAAGTAACCTTTTTTTAGACTTAAAAGGTTTTTATTTCAGTTTCGTTTTGATAGTCTTTGGTGATGCATATTGTACATGATCACTTATGATTCAAGGACCGTGACACGACATCTAAGATACACTCAATAGCGACTTGTTGTACTACTCGAGTCATATGAACAATCGGTGTAAGGTATCCACTCTTCTGACACTGAGTCTCTCCATTTTGAATCGGGTCCAATGTCCCGATCCTGTTCCACTGAGAGTACTGACACGGTAAGAGAAAGGACTCGTTTTTGTTTATTTGGTTGTTTCACCCCGTTTATGAATTCCTTTTCGTTTTAGGTATTGTATATTTTCAAAAAGTTTAGTCATTTTTCTCTGTTTATCGGGTCATCTTTTTACTTGTTTCCAGTTCTCGTCCGTGAAACGTTTCTTCCTTATGTTTACCGGTCACTTTACCCCCCTTACTGCAAATTGGAGTAAATTATGAGTAAGTACAGTTAGTCTTGTTAATCTACAAAAAAAGGATAATAGTTTACCTGTCTTTATTTGCACCCTTTTGTGACCGTTCTTATATCTAACAATATTGCAAAGACTTCATATATATCTTATGGACAGACAACTGGGTCGGTAGATTAAAGATCTTGAAATAGGATTCTTTTATTTATTAGTCTATTCACCCCTTTCTAGGAACAAGTTCTAAAAACATTCTCAACAAGTAGTACGGTTTTTCTACTTTCGTAAGTAAATAGTAGTGGTTCACTACTTGGTTCACCAATTTAGGACCATGTAATTATGTTACGGCTTGTCGTGTCGTGTTACGTTGTACTTACATCCCGAGAGTCTTTCCTACCATAAGACAGGTATTACCAACTGTGATGTATGAGAAGCACAAAATAATTCACTTTCTTTGTCCCTGTTTCATCGTAGAGGGGTCACACTAGGGCAAACACATTTTGGTAGGGTACACACACGTACGAACACAAACGTTCCTTTGGAGCTTACCCTTCTTCAGACCTTTCTATGTGTGGTTTGGTGACTACCACCTACAGAGACCCACTACCTTAACGACCTACTAAAAGAAAAAGTAAATTAAAAAAAGATTTAAAAAAACATCACTTATACAATAAAAATACCAAATTTTTTCTATTAATAAAATTTTGTAACAGATCCCTGAAGCACCGTCGGGTCCCCAATTCTGCAGCGGAAGACCACGTCCCCCATGTCCAAGCTGAGGACCAGTCTCTCGATAGGGTGTATGGAGTACCGGTTTTCTGGTTTTGTTTTTCGTCTTCGTTATAACATTGTTTAAGTTATTTCTGAAATTTTTAACAGGTGTAGATTTTTTTTTAGAAATTCTTTTGTAACAGATTGGGTTCTAGGTATTATTCATGTTTTATATTCTTATTTACTGGAAACATTTTGTCAAGATCGTGGATTGTCCCGAGTCATTGTTTGTGGGTGTCTTTCCTAAAAACTGGTCGACATCATAACCTTTGCTATAATGGGGTAAACCTCAAAGTCTAAGAAATAAAGACTGGCTTTAATTAGACTAATCTAAAGTCCAATGGAGTCAGAGTCCCGAAGGGACCACCGAGTCTCCAATTTCGCAGACGGACCTTACACCCTCTGGACCGAAGCTAGGGACCCAGCCCTTCTAGGGGACCTCTTCCTTTACCGTTGGGTGAGGTCATGAGAACGGACCTCTTAGGGTACCTCCCTCCTCGGACCATCCGATGTCAGGTACCCCAGAGCTTCTCAGCCTGTCCTGACTCGCTGAAGTGAAAGTGAAAGTAAGAGTCCATCTACGGTGACCTGTCTCGGTTTGTGTCACCGAATACAATGGAGGTCCAGGGTCCGGGGCATTTCATATGCACTTGAACCCTAGAGAAACCTACTTTGGACCCTGACAGTGCGTGTCCACTGTCGGTCTCGGAGATTAAAACCAATACACCAGTCTTGGGTGTACATCAAAGAGTCCCGGGTCGAATGAAATAGTCCGTTGAACTTAGAATCAAATACTTCGTCGATTTGTGTTCTCCCATCGAACCACCCCTTCCATTGACTGTCCTCGTGGGGAGGTGGGGTGGGTCACTCGACCCGAAACGTCCGGAGTCCGCTACCGGGTCGAGGTTCCTACGGACAGGAGGTACAGAACGGGTCGACGTAAAAGCTTCGAGGTATTTTTATGGGTCTGAAGGGGTACCGAGTCACCCTTTCTTAGGTGGACGGTTACGTCCTCTGTGCCTAAACGAGGGACCGGACCCTTCTAGGGTGATTCGGGCACTCGGTGTCGATGACCCGGACACGAGGCGTTGTTCTCTTCGGTGTCGACACTCTTCGGGTGCGTGGCGGTGATCCCTTTTCGGGCGTGTCGTTTCTTCTGGGTCGTGCCGGTTTTTCTTTCTGTTAATAAATTTGTCTTTTGTTGTTGGACGGAAGAGAATCCGGAGGGAAAAGGTCCAAAGTACCGAGAGACGCCCGTGTCCTCGGACGTACTGGTGCCGTGTGCTCACTACCCTTGTCCCTTCGCGACCCTCTACGCCCCGCGAGGGTCCCTCATGGGACTCTATGTCTGTCTAGACGCGGACGCGCCGGAGGAGAGACAGTGACATCGGTCGACCCAGACCCCTCCGGGCCGCCCGGACGACGTCGTCACGGAGGGTCTCGGAGAAGGAATGAAGAAGGAAGTTCCCGAGTCAGAGGTGTCGGGGAGACACGGGGAGTCGGGTCACGGGCAGACGGACCGACCTCTATGGAGACGATCTCGAGTAGTACACACCCAACTTTTCCTAAAAGAAAAAAAAAAAAATTAAATTCGTCAGTGTAAGGTAGACGGATTGTATGGGACGAAACACTCGATTCGACACACCGGAGACGTGCACTGAAAAGGGGTCGGTCGGGTTCACAGGGGGGTGTTTTCAAAGACCTCTCGTGAGCTGTTCCGTTCACCTCGGTTCGTGGACACACGATCCCGAAGTCTCCGGGGTCACGGTTCCTAGAAACATTCCCAGTCGGAGAGTGGTTCGTGAAGCCTATGTAATAGAATAATTAGGAGTGGTGTTTCTTTGGTGTAGAAGAACACCGTCGGAGAACACTCCTTTGTCCGTACACCTTTCTTCACTGAACGGGTACAAGTGTGTCTCCTAATCTAACCTCTAGGTGAACCACGGTTTGGACACGGGCAGACGGGAGGCCGGAGAAAAATGGGAGGAAGGGAAAGGTACCTAATCCCGTCAATCACCCCCTCATTCTCAGAATACCGAATGTTTCATCAGGAGACACAACTAAGGGATCGCCCTTCTATAATGCCCTTCCGAGTTGTTTAATAATCCAAAGAGAATTAGTGAAAGAATTTCGTAAAATTTCTTTAACACGAACCTTGCACAGTCGTGACTTAACAAAACGAATTTAAAAACTATAAAGAGTTATTAGTACATACTGTTTAACCTTAATCAACCACGTTCAATGTCAATAGACACCGTAAGACGGGTGAGGAGGGAGGGTGTCCACTGCCCGACTCACCCCTGCCTCGACTCACGGTTCCACAACCATTTATTGCGGTGACACATCAGTAAATTAGAACACTCCACGACAAAAAGGTCGTCCAACTTGACTGACTTGTGTTTTCGCACGACTTGACGATCCAGTGAGATCTTTGGGGACCCATCGAAAGATGAACGGATTGCATTCTGAGAAGTATCGGGTCTAAGTGTGTGTGTGTGCTGCTCGTGTGCGTGTGTGTGTGTCAATCTCTGGACCCTTCCTGCACGACCACCTCCAAACCTCTTACTAATCTCTATCACGAATCCCCGAAACCAAACAAAAAGAAAGAAACACACTGGTCTAGTCTCGTAGGACGGTGGAACTCCCAAACTCTCCTCCCACGGTGTCAAATCCTTGTTCCTCATCGAAGAACCCTTATATAACCTTTCCTTTTCCCTCTCCTACACCTGGCCCACCTCCTAACATCTAGACTTTTATGGACCCTGTGTCGACTCCGGGGTCTGAGCGTCACCCTTCGTCGGGATACCCCTCCCTTCCTCAGTACTCTCCACTCGACAACCAGCACCTAATTCAAGCCAAACCCATTTGGAAACCCTCCTATTTGGTCCCCTTCTCCGGGACCTTCGTCCGAACACCGGGAGTCCCGACCCTTAAATCCCAGGGTCCATGAATTCTCGTGCTAGATCTTCTTCCCGTACCAGAGGTCACCTGTGTACGGGAGCCGGGGTGCCTGAGGAACGGGTTTCCTTTCCCCGTGTCGATCTCCTCAGCTCCCGGGTGCAACAAGACGGGACTGGAAGACTACCACGTCACCTTCTTGAACTTCCACCCTCCGGTTCTTGACCAAGAGTAGGAACGACACGGGACTACGCGACACACTGGAACCGGCTCACTAAAGGGACAAGAGTTGGAGCGCATTGTAGAAAGGAAGTCCCGGTAGTGGAAGTAGTAGGAACACCCAAGGTAACGGGTCCTACCTCCCTTCCGGGTCTCGATCGGACACCACTCCTCTCAGTCCCAGACCGGTTGAGGACGAGACGGTACCCCTCGTTACGACCGGTCCTGACCTCCACCGGAGTGTCACGGTCCGACGACTCGGGGTTTCTGAATTCCGCCGCTGAGGGGGTTGACATTTTACCCCGGTCGTCGGGGGAGGTTTCCGTCGTGTGTGGGCCGTGTCTCCGCCGAGGATAATCTGGACTACCTCTGTTACTCCTTTCGTCCGTCCCGCCCGGACCTCCACCACTCCTCCCTCTTGTCCCCGGTGCACTTCAGGACAGGGCGAGTGGGTACCAGTCGGTACAACCGGAGCAACTCAGGGGCGCGCGCTTTCTCCGGTGGACAGAGACGGTACCAGAACCCTTTCGACAACCTAAAGGAGTACGAAGTCAACGACGACGAGTCGACGATTCAGTACCGGGGCAGAGGCACTGGGGCGTCTGACGTCGTGCGGTCCGGAGGGACAAGGAGGGATAGAGGGCCTCTAACGGGTTCAAGAGCACGGAGTCCAAGAATTCGTTTAAATTTTCAATTAGTTATAGAACAAGCAAATACTACGATTTATGAAAAGTTCAAATAAAGGATAAAAATCTAGGTTTCGATGTGGTGTTTGTTCATGTTGGTTCTGCAAAATAGAGTGTAAATGGGTAATTTGATCTGCAAAACCTGCCGTCATTTTAAGGGGGAGAGGCACACAAGTGTCTCTACGACGTCAAGCAGTCGTTAGTTCACCCGCTCAAGGGACTGAACAAGAGTCTCGGCGAGACGCCGAGGAAGGGGCCGCCACCGTCACCGTTGCCGTTGCCGCCGCCGCCGCCGCCGCCGTCGCCTCGGCCCTCGCCCCTGGAGAGGCCCGTCGCCGGGAAGTCGGTCCAGGGCGACGGCCGGAAGAGGGGGAGCCGGTGGAGGAGCGTCCGACGCTGGGAGGGCCAGTTCCGCGGGCGGCGCAGCCCAGGGTGGGGCGGTTCCCGCCGGGGCCAAGACGTCGGGGCGGGGGTCGGCGTCGGGGGCGGGGGACGGGGCGACGGCGGCGTCTGGCAGTACTAGTGGAGCTGGAAGTCGTGGCGAGGCGTCTGCTCCTAGTAGGTCGTCGGGCAGTAGATGGTCTTACGTCGATGGTCGAAAGTTCCACTGAACTCTTGAGTACGGTATCGGAAATCACCCAAGTTTTCAAAAGTCCGGTCAGACGTCTAGGACGCCTCCCTCTATCTCTTCTCAAGACAGAAGGGACCCCTACTGCCTTAGAATCACTGGATCGGACCAGACTTACTCCAAAACCAATTGACTCAGACCACCACGTCCTAGTCCAAGGGCGAGAAGTCCATGGAATTACAGATAACCCGGATGAAGTCCCTAAACACCAGTGTCTGAGGACTGTCCGTGTCATCCGAGTCCCGATAGGACTCTTGATCTCCACCTCCGAACATACTTTACCCAGAACTTTGAATTGGGTCCGGGGTCCTCCTAGTGTCGAGGATATCTAACTCTTGGGTCGTAGGTCGGTTGTAGACTCGAAGGTGATGGCTCTCCTCGCGTGGAAACTGCACCAGTGGGACAGAGGACTTCACCGTCCGGAACCTCACCCGGGAGTCGGCACACGCCTCATTTGGTCGTTGAAAGACGCGACACGTTACAGGGTCGGGGAAAAGCACCCACCCTAAAGAGAGACTGGGACACCCCTCGGGTCCCACACTAATCAGGACGACATGATTAAATAAAGTGTCCGAGACGGTCGAGAAGTCGTCCGAAGTCCCCAAAGTCCCGACCCCTTTCCGCTGTCCCGTTTTTCGGTTTTGTCAGTAGGGTTTCATGTGAAAGGTAAGTAAAGGACCCTCGGTTACTTCGGGGTCCTTAACCAAGATTGTAGACAATTGAGCGAGTGACCCCTGTCGGTATACGACAAATCGAGGGGAGTGGAGGTGAGGTCGTGGACCTCATTACTTTATCGAAGATGAGCAAGCGAGTCTTTAATTCCGTCGGGAGTGTCCTAGAGAACAGGTGAACTGGTCGAACACCTGTCGAGAGGTGTAGGACAGGTCTTCGTCCGTCCCTCGACCCCAGGAAGGCTCCGTGAGTCAATGTTGCGTCGACGTCACTGTCTTACGTAAGGAGCAGGTACACTGAAAAGAAGAGGAGAGAAGGGTTCAGGAAGTCGGAGTTCAGGTCTCGGATCACTGGAGGAGGGTCCACGTCGGTCAGCGGTAGGTCGTCGTCCACGTCTGCCACGTCCGGGTCGCCCACGACTGCGTCTGCCGGTTACCGTGCGACGTCTGGGACCGGGGCCGATGGCACGTCTGTCACCGACGTGGGGTCCACGTCGTCCAGGGCCATCCACCGACCGTCCTCAAGGCCCTCCGGAACCATCCCCGAGAGCCGGTCAGACACTACCTCGTACCCCAGATGTATGTTTCGTCCCGGTCGTCCCACACTCCCTCGGTGACCTGGAACGTTCCGTGGGTACTCTGGGTCATCTCTACTGGAGACATCCACCTGTGACCGTGAGGATATTTGAGTCATTTACGACCACATCATTGAATAAACGTGTACATTACCTATATTTTGACTTTTGTCTACACGATTTTACAAAAATTCTGTACGTAGTGTCACCTGACATAAAGATTGCTTCATCAAATAGAATTTTTTAGGTCCAAATGGTAAAAACGAAGAGTCTGTACATGGACCGTAAGGAGTCAAACAGGTATTAGTCTAGAGAGAGGAGAGGTGTCAGGGAGGCGTAGTACGGTAGAGGTGCGATCGATCCGAGGACCGTGACGAGCGTAACTTCGGAAAGTTGGAAGATAGGGTTCTGGGAGAAACAACAACAGCCAATCAGCGACTCAACATCGGCTAAGAACGCTTGGGGTACCTGGCACCGGACGGTCGGAGGAGACAGGTACCCTAAAGGGTCCGTTCTTTTGACCTTACCCAACGGTAAAGAAAGAGTCCCCATAGAAGGACTGGGTCCCTAGATCGGTGGAGAAGACGTACCGTCCGTCTAGGAAATGGTGACTCGGTGACGTCTTCGCTTCGGGGTTTGGGAGAAATCGATACGAGAAAGAGGGGGAGTTGGGTCATCAGTTCAATGTAAGAGTCAAAATACTTTTAAAATAGTAAGAACAGACCTCCCAGAAACGTCGTTCTTCATTGTGTTTTGTCTTTTTATCGTGACGGTCCTGAAGGGACCACCGGTTTACCAATCCTGAAATGGGCAGGTGACGTTCCCCATACCCAAGGTAGGGACCAGACTCTTGAATTCCAGAGTATACGACCTACCACGTCGGTTTTCTCCCTTTTTCTCTTTATGTCACGATCGAAGGAAAAGGTACGTCCAGGACCATGTCGGAGTCTAGTAGTTCTGTCTGAGGGAACAGGACTGGTGTGACTTCTGTCTACCGTCGGGGCACTACCGGCGTCAGGTCTTGGGGCGGGAGTGACGGGAGTGGTGGGGGTAGGTCTGTCGGCGGGACGTTCAAGGCCATTCTCGACACGAGGGAGAAAGAACCCCCATAATCCGGAGTCTCTACAATTGTTTCGGAGGTCTGGGACTTATCTACGTCTTTGAGATATCTTACACAGTCAGTTTAACGTGTTAGTAGTGAAAAATCAAAAAAAAGGGGGAACTCTTCATGGTCGTGGATCACAATACACCCTCAGGATCCCAAATACTCCTCGTTCCCTCCCTGGCGTCTCCTCGACGTCCAGGTGTGCCCTGGTAGGCGGAGAATCCAGGACGGTTACCCCCAAATCGAAGACTTCCTGGGATCCGTCCCTTCCCGAAGTTCCACCCAGTACGTTCCAGGGAATGAATTCCACGTCCCAGAACCAGTGACAGGCGTAGAACACCGGCCTCTCAGACTGTCTCTTTTCACTAGTCTTCAGTTTTCATTCGTAATAAGTATTTTCGGTTTTTGGTCTTAGTTGGGTCGATAGGTAGGTTTTTCTTGATAACTATGTCGATGTACCGACCGGAAGTCTTTATCATACGACTCGTTTTCTACGACTAGTGTTTCTTAAGTACGACTACAAAGGTCCCATACTTCAAATTCTTCTGTCACTATCTCCAGTCTCGTCACTAATGTTTCTGCCCCTTCCCTGCACACCCTTGAAAGAGCCCTTTGTCTTTCCCAGACACAGAAGTAGTCCCAATACGACCAATGTGTGTGACATAATGTATGTAGTGTTAAGGTAATTCAACATGTCAACTTTACACATGAAAACTAACACTTAATAAAGAACTACTGAGTACGTAAACTCTTCGTAAAGTAGACGAGTAACCGGTAAACCTATAACTCCGGTAAACAACTTCTTTTATTTTGATTTTAATCACTTTTATCTTTGGTTCTCTTCCTTTTCGTCTAGACTCCCCTTTTGTCCCCCTACGGAGGTATCAACCACACAAATAAATAATTTTACCGAGACTAACAGTGAAGACGGGAACTCCAAAAACTACCAGTTTGACATATTCCTTTAGGTTATTCAGTCAAGAGGCAGTACACTCTCCTTTTCACACAGTGTGTGTCCTCTTTCAAAACACCAACCACGTCGTAACATGTGCTCGAGTCTCCGCCGACTGCCCAACTGTCGTTTCGTCTTTCATCGTAAGAGACCGTAGGAATGTGGTTTCCAACCGCAACTGGGTGTGACTACGACAACACCGTGTCCGATTGGTCGTCACTGAGACTTTCCCGTGTCACGGGTTCTGTGGCACCGAGGGCCCCGAAGGTCTGAACTACTAGGGTTCGTCCCGTAGTCTGGTGTGGTTCGTACAAGTCCACTACGGTGTACCGGTCCCGGTCGCCCAAGCACAGGACTCCAACGAAAGGAGTGCGATTGGTCCGGTAGTAAGACGGGAACACAGACAAGATCTGGGACCACCCGTCGTTACCCTGGTAAGACTGGTGCTACGGACACTACTACCCTGTCCTCTTCCACGGGTAATTCGTCCAGGGGCCCCCTCAGTTCGTCGAGCTCGGAGGGTTCCTTCCTCTTTCCGCCTGCTGTGTGTTGTAGTAGCTCTTCGCCATAGCGAGGAGGTAGTTGCTGTTTTAGTAACTCGACTTCCTGGACCAGTACCCCTGACTACGGTTCCACCCACAGTTCGTCTTAAAACAGAGTACGGGACAGTAGAGGGGAGACAGACAGAAACGAGACCCTTAAATCCCTTCTGGGTCCGGGTTCGCTCACTTACGTCCTTATCAATTTCCACCAAAGAATAATTTCGTAGAACCACAAAACTTTAAGATATTTCACAATCGACAACCCTCAACCGGTCCGTCATCGAACGGACCTGGAAACTGAGACGAGACGTTACTACCGATGAGTGGCGGGGGGTTGTTGGTGGTACAGTGTCCGGGGACGACGAGTGACTACCGGTTCATGTCCTGGTGCACGTGGAGAATCAGTCGGCTACCGTAAAAACCGTTTACAAATTAGTATAAGTCCCTACCGATCGTTATAAAATTGGAAAATCCCTCCTCTATTTTACATCTAACCCAGAAACTGGTTCTTGTTTATTCTCCTTTAAATAAAAAGTACATAACGACCATAAAGTTAATTACATAGAAAACCGAAACGGTACATCTAAAAATTTAGATAATAGACAAATAGAAATGGAGATAAAAGCTTCTTTTATGTCAAAAGAACCATCGGGAGTTTAGACTTTCCATGACTATGTGGAAATAAATTCTATTGATAGGTTGTCACGAGACCAAAAAACAGCGAATAAAAGGAATTTCAAACAAAACTACGATCCTAATAATGTTCTTCATCCTTATTGTCGAGTATAAATCACGACGACACACGGTCCGGTCTCCGATTCGAGAAATGTGTATAATAGAGAAAATTGGGAGTACCGTTCGGATATTGAGGATATAACAGTAATAGGGATAAAGTGTCTCCTCCTTTTCACTCCAAGTCTCTACGACTCATTGAACAGGACGCAATGTGTCCATCAATCACCTTCTTAGTCCTAGACTTGGGTCGTTCCTGGAGGGTGAGGTCTTGGACTCGAGACCCGGAGACGACGGGAGTGACACGTCCGACCAGACTACGGCGACACAAAGAGTGGGCAGAAGGAAGGGTCTACGTGTTCAGACCGCAAGACGCCTTCCGGTAGCTGATGTAGTTTATGAACGTCGTCCAGTTAGTATTTGACGCGGTCCTCTTGTACCACGACTTCGACCGGTTAGTCTTCTCGTCACTCACACGAGTAATATCCTCCCCAGGACACGACCCGACCCCTCCGGGTACCCATACACCCCCTCCGGGTACCCATACACACGCTCCGCGGTGGTGCCCGCTTCGACGTCGTCCCCGAGACGTAGGGAGGATCGGGACGGGACCGGGTCCGACTCACAATATTTTGGCTGGCAAACGGTCCATCCCAAAAGAAATGTCTCGAGGACTTCCCGTAACTGGACCCGTCGGACCACCTGTTACTGTACCTGAACTTCTAGCTACTGAAATTAGTCTTACAGGAAGACTACAGCGGAGGCCGGAGGCTGAGTCCTAGGGTCCGGCCGAAGAGGGGGATGAGGTAGCTGAGTCTCGGTCCTTCGGGAGATAACCTACTACGTTTCCATTACTCGAAACCTTTAGGGATTGGCACCCTTAGAGAGGGTAGAGAGCATCAATTATCACCCCTCTAACGTCTGTCTCCAGGTCCTGTCCACAAGTCTCCGGAGTCCGACCTCTCCTCGTTCTTAAGACACTTTGATCCGTGTATGACTTTTGATTTCTTTTTCTTCTGACTAAGATACACCCCTCTGTCGGGGACCAAAATAACCAGAAACGACTTTCCCGGGTAGTCTCTCTTTATTCCCGGTTCAGGTCTTGCCCCTGTGTGTCGTCGACAGTCCGCCTCGACCCTCAACCACCGCTACGGAGTAACGAAAGGAGCGGACATTACTCGGACCGTTCTGACGAAACACTCCAACAAGTCAACCCAATCCTACTTCGACGGAAACCCAGGAAAAACCCTTTACTAATGTTAAACGTCAGAATTGTCTATTGTAAGGATGGTTCCCGGAAATTAACACCTTCTTTCGGGTACCGTTAACAAATTACCTCAATCAATCTTCTCTGAGTTCGGATTACTAAAAGGATCCTGGGACACCTCTGGTGACCCCAAACACGACATAAAACTGTGACCGTCAAAGACCGAAGTTTTCGTGTTCAAAGGAAGATGGTATTCAACAACTAGTCTGATAAATAACATCGTAGACGAATTAAAATAATTCCTTCGACATAAAAACTTTATAAAATATTCACACTAAGACAAACCTTTGTGTTCAGGTATACTGTATATGGAACTTAACCAATTCACAGACTTAGTAGTCTTCTTTAAAAGTTCACCGAATTTTTGCAACTTTTCCTTACTGTACATACATGTGTGACCCTCAGCCCTCTCGGCTGAGGTCAGACCAAGGGGTCCTACCGTCTCGGAGACGGAGGTCAAGAAGACACTTTACCCCTCTTTTGTTACGACACCCAAATCTTATCCATTCGAAGACTTTTATCCAAGTATGATTTCATACCAGAAATTAGTTGAACCTCCATATTAAATATACATACATTTTATGTGGATAAAATGACATAACGTGTTATTCACAAAATTATTTATACATGTGAATACATTGAGTACTATTAGTACCATATCTCCTTTCTTGACCTTCATAAAAAAGATTCTAGTCCACCTTCTGTCCTTACGGGTCTCCTTAAGGGACCACCCGGTCACCGATCCTGAGCTGCGAAAGTGACGGTCACCGGGTCCAAACGAGGGACCAGCTACTTGATTCTATTGGTATTCGGCGTGGCGTACTGGGGGGGGATGGCTTTTTTTTCTGTTTCTACGGGTGAGAACGGTGAAATAAGTTGTATCTTAACCTTTAGGATTTTTTCTTCAATTTTCCTTAGGTTTAACTTTTCCTTCTTCATTTTGACAGTGACAAACGTCTACCGTACTACGATATATATCTTTTAAGATCTCTACGGTGGTTTTTTTGATGATCTAATTATTCAAATCGTTCTAACGTCCTATATTTTAATTATATATCTTTAACCAACGTAAAGATATGATTGTTTCACGGTCTTTCTCTTTAATTCTTTTGATAGAGTAAACGTCAACGTAGCTTTTCTTATTGCATAGATCCTTATTTCGACTGATTCATCGATTTTCTGGACATGATTTTTTTGACATTCTGTGACTACTTTCTTTGGAGACTGTCACTACACTGCCTGTATCTACCCTGCTATATAACACGAACATCTGACGTTCTTAATTATGACGATTTTGCTGGTATGAGGAGTTCTGTCAGAGTTCTTAATTATGACGATTTTACTGGTATGAGGAGTTCTAAGTCACGTTAGGGATAATTTTATGGTTCCTGTAAAAAGTGTCTTGATCTTTTTTTTTTAGGATTTTAAATATACCGTTGTGTGTCCTGGGGTTCATCGGTTTGTCAGAACTCTTTCTTGTCATCTCGACCTCCATCGTCCAAGGGACTAAAGTCATTAGTTTTGTCATACCATAACCGTGTTTTGTCTGTGTATCTAGGTACCTTGTCTTATGTTTCGGGTCTTTATTTGGATGAATACACCAGTCAGTTGGACACTGTTTCCTCCGCTCCGATATGTTTCCCCCTTTTACTACCGAAGTAGTCATTTACGACGACCCTTTTGTCCTGTCGAGGTACTTTCTCTCAGTCTACATGATGAAAGAGTCTGGTAGATGTTTTTATTTGAGTCTTGTCTAATTCCTGAATTTACATTCTGGACTTTGGTATTTTGAGGGTCTTCTTTTGTCCGTCATACGAGAAATAATGGACAGAGTCGTTATAAAAAAACTCATACAGAGGAGTCCGTTCCCTTTGTTTTCGTTTTTATTTGTTTACCCTGTTGTCGTTTGATTTTTCGAAAACGTCGTTTTCTTTGAGTCGTTTTATTTTCCTGGTGGATGTCTTACCTTCTACCATAAACAGACTATTCCCCAATTATAGGTTTTATACGTTTCTTGAACCTCCTAAGTTGTAGCCTTCTTATTCGTTAAATTTTTACCTGGATCCTGTGTTTGTAAAAGGGTCTCTTCTGTATGTTTACCGATTGTCCGAGTACTTTTCCAAGTTGTAGTCAATAGTAGTCAAGTCAAGTCAAATCGACGAGTCAGTACAGGCTGAGAAACGCTGGGGTACTTAACGTCGTGTGGTCCGGAGGGACATGTAGTGGTTGAGGACCTCAAGTGGGTTTGAGTAAAGGAAGCTCAGCCATTGTGGTAGGTCGGTAGAGTAGGAGACAGTAGGGGAAGAGGACGGGGGTCAGGCAGGGTCGTAGTCTCAGAAAAGGTTACTCAGTCGAGAAGTGTACGGAACTAAGTACCTGGATTGTAAGGTCCAAGGATACGTCATAACGAGAAATGTCGTAGCCTGGAACGAAGATAGTGGTCAGTGTAGGTCTTGACCCATAACACAAACGAAACCGAGGTAGGGAAGTAAGAAAGACCTCAATGAAGAGGTAACTAGAGGTCATCGTATAACCCGTGGATGACTGGACACCTCAAGGAGAAAGTCATAGGATAGTAAAACGGAAAAGTATGACAAGTACCCCAAGAGTTCCGCTCTTATGACTTCACCAAACGGTAAGGGAAGAGGTCACCTGGTGTAAGACAATCTGGAGAGGTGGTACTGGACGGGTAGAACCCACCGGGGTGTGCCGTACCGAATCAATGTGACTCAACCTGTTCCGACACCCGGATCACACTAATCTAACTAATCAAAAGACACTCATACCAAAGTCACACAGACGGGAGACTACGGAGAGTGTTGTGGATGTCAGAATGAACCCAAAGAGAATGGAACCTGTACCCCATAGAGAAGTGCCGACGAGGTCGGTTCGAGTCGGTGACGAGGAATGGAACCTGATCCCTATAGAGGAGTGTCGGCGGGGAGGACTGGAACTTACACCTCATCGAAGAGAACCGGGAGGACGCAGCCTCGTCGGTGGCGAGGAAGGGTCATTAGTGGTCCCTTTACGTTTAGTCTTGGTACCACTCTATGGTGGAGTGTGGATAGTCTCACCGACAATAGTTTTTCTGTTGTTTATTGTTCACAACCACTCTTACACCTCTTCTCTTGGGATCACGTGACAACCACCCTTACATTTAACCACGTCGGTAAGAGCTTTCGAAGAGACCACCGAGTCTGTCACTTCTTGGACGGGCGTCCCACCCTCTGGGCCGAAGTAGAGGACCTCTTCCTTTACCGTTGGGTGAGGTTACAAGAACGGACCTCTTAGGGTACCTGTCTCCTCGGACCACCCGATGTCAGGTACCCCGGCTTTTCTCAGCCTGTGCTGACACACTCATTGTGTGTGTGATACCTTTCGTCATACCTCCCTCCAAGGATTTTTTTCCAAATTTCATCTTGATGGTGGGTTAAGTCGTCAAGGGGAAGACCCATAAAAGACTTCTTTTGTTTATGGTTAAACTTTTCTATATACATGAGAACACAAATAACGTCGGAATAAGTGTTATCAGTTCCATACCTTCGGTGGATTCACGGATATTTATCTACCTACCCATTTCTTCTACACCATATGTACGTTACTTTATAATCGGTAATTTTTATTACTTGAGAATGGTAAACGCTGTGACCTACCTGGATCTCCCATAATATTATTTCACTTTAATCAGTCTCTTACTGTCCACAACCGTTCCTAAACCTCTCTTCCCTTGGGAGTGGCTCGACAACACCCTTACAGTCAATCACGTCGGTAATACCTTTCATCATACCTCCAAGGAGTTTTTCAAATTTTCTGTTAATGGTAGGTTAAGTCGTCAAGGTGAAGACCGATAAAAAGACTTCTTTTTTTCGTTATTTTTTCTTACTTTAAAGCACTGTTGGGCATACTAGGATCTCCGACAATACGATTCACTTTACTCAGTCTCTTTCGAATGGTGTGTATTAAAGTGAATAGTCAAGTCAACGAGTCAACACAGGTTGAGAAACACTGGGGTACTTAGTGTCGTGCGGTCCGGAGGGACGGACATGTAGTGGTCGAGGGCCTCAGATGGGTTTGGGTACAGGTAGTTCAGCCACTACGGTAGGTCGGTAGAGTAGGAGACAGCAGGGGAAGAGGACGGGGATTAGAAAGGGTCGTAATCCCAGAAAAGGTTACTCAGTTGAGAAGCGTACTCTACCGGCCAAGTAAAGTCAAGTCAGCGAGTCAGCACAGACTGAGAAACGCTGGGGTACTTAGCGTCGTGCGGTCCGGAGGGACAGGTAGTGGTTGAGGGTCTCAAGTGAGTCTGAGTGTAGGTAGCTCAGTCACTACGGTACGTCGGTAGAGTAGGAGACAGCAGGTGAAGAGGACGGGGGTTAGGGAGGGTCGTAGTCTCAGAAAAGGTTACTCAGTTGAGAAGCGTACTCCACGGGTTTCATGACCTCGAAGTCGAAATCGTAGTAAGGAAGGTTTCTTTAGGGTCCCGACTAGAGGAAGTCTTACCTGACCAACCTAGAGGAACGTCAGGTTCCGTGAGAGTTCTCAGAAGAGGTTGTGGTGTCAAGTTTTCGTAGTTAAGAAGACGCGAGTCGGGAGAAGTGTCAGGTTCAGAGTGTAGGNACCTCGAAGTCGAAATCGTAGTAAGGAAGGTTTCTTTAGGGTCCCGACTAGAGGAAGTCTTACCTGACCAACCTAGAGGAACGTCAGGTTCCGTGAGAGTTCTCAGAAGAGGTTGTGGTGTCAAGTTTTCGTAGTTAAGAAGCCGCGAGTCGGGAGAAGTGTCAGGTTCAGAGTGTAGGTATGTACTGGTGTCCTTTTTGGTATCGGAACTGATCTGTCTGGAATCAGCCGTTTCATTACAGAGACGAAAACTTATATGATAGATCCAACCAGTATTGAAAAGAAGGTTCCTCATTCGCAGAAAATTAAAGTACCGACGTCAGTGGTAGACGTCACTAAAACCTCGTGTTTTTTCCTTTCAGACTGTGACAAAGGGGTAGATAAAGGGTACTTCACTACCCTGGTCTACAGTACTAGAAGCAAAAGACTTACAACTCGAAATTCGGTTGAAAAAGTGAGAGGAGAAAGTGAAAGTAGTTCTCCGAAAAATCGAGGAGAAGTGAAAGACGGTATTCCCACCACAATAGACGTATAGACTCCAATAACTATAAAAAGGGCCGTTAGAACTAAGGTCGAACACAAAGAAGTCAGGTCGTAAAGAGTACTACATGAGACGTATCTTCAATTTATTCGTCCCACTGTTATATGTCGGAACTGTATGAGGAAAAGGATAAACCTTGGTCAGACAACAAGGTACAGGTCAAGATTGACAACGAAGGACTGGACGTATACCCAAAGAGTTCTCCGTCCAATCCACCAGACCATAAGGGTAGAGAAAGTCTTAAAAGGTGTCAAATAACACTAGATGTGTCAGTTTTCGAAACCGTATCAGTTATTTCGTCTTTATCTACAAAAAGACCTTGAGAGAACGAAAAAGGTACTAGGTCGTCTACAACCGTTAAACTAGAGACCAAGGAGACCGAAAAGATTTTGGTCGAACTTGTAGTCCTTCAAGTGCCAAGTGCCAAGTGCATAACGACTTCGGACCGAACCTCCTAAAACTCGTAATGAAATGATCGTACACTCTACTCACGTCAACACACCATCAAACTCGTAAGAAACCGTAACGGAAAGAGACCCTAACCTTACTTTTGACTGGAAAAGGTCAGGACACCGGTGACGACTCAAAAGGTTTAAACGACCGTATAACTCACGTCGTGAAAGTGTCGTAGTAGACAGTCCTAAACTTTATCGAGTTGACCTTAAGGTAGTGGAGGTAATCGAAACAAGCATCACTACGAAAGATTCCGGGTGAACTGAAGTGTAAGGTCTACAGACCGAGATCTAATCACTAGTGCGGTAGCACTAATAGGCCCAGCACTTCTAGAAAAAACATGTCAAGAAGACACATAAGAACGGTGGAGAAGAATTATAGAAGACGAAGACAATCCAGGGATGGTAAAGACAGGAAATAGCTCGGGTACAAACGTACTTTACAAGGGAACCATAGAGATTAAAAGAACTCCTCTAGAGATCAGAAAGGGTAAGACAAGAAAGGAGATAAAGAAACGTAACTAGCGACTTCTTCCGAAAGAATAGAGAAGAACGATAAGAAACCTTGCGACGTAAGTCTACGAATATAGAAGGGAAATGAGGACACGAAAAGTGAAGAGAAGAAAAGTGTCGATAAACATTCCGGAGGGGTCTATCGGTAAAACGAAAAAACGTAAAGAGAAGGTACCCCTACCAGAACTAGGGACAAAGGACATGTCACAGTGTTTGGAGTAAGGTATCAAGTAGTCCGTGAGATAGATAGTCTAGATCAGAGAATTTAGATAAATAGTGAAGGTGACATATCAGTTTTCCCTAAACTAAATCCAGTATGGACTTACCAGATCGCCAAAAGGGATGAAAGAAGTTAAACTCAGACTTGAACCGTTATTCCTCAAGTACTAGACTCGGTGTCAGTCGAGGACCAGAACAAAAACAACTGACATATCTCGAAGAGGTAGAAACCGACGTTTCTTATATTAGTTAGACTAAAGTCACAACGGGTAGACCACTACAGGTACACATCTCAGAAGAGAACACAACAACCTTCTCCCACAAACGATACTGGTCACGTAAAAGAACCGTTTTGACAATCAGAAACGGGACGAAGTAAGACGTAAGGTTCCGGTTTAAACGGACAATGAGGTCCACAAAGAACTGAAGGATGAAAACGTAAGGTCAGGGGATATTACTTTTCTTGCAGAAAAAACCCACAATCAAGATTTTCCAGAACATCCAGAAGTATCTTGGCAAGTTGAAGTCGAAGAAGTCGTAATGACCAACCCCGTATCCGAACCTAATGACACTATCACTTACCAAACGGAACCTCTGCTTGTCTCTAGTAAGACAGCAAAAACTGTAACGTAGGTTCATGACGTAAAGCCTGAGAAAACAACTGGTACTACCGATGAGGTAAAGAAGACTCCCTAAGGACGGGCGTCATCATCTATATTACCAGTAGACTCAATTTAAGTGGGTAAGGTCAGGTAAAATCAAGCGACTAAGGATCTTACAGCTGCAAGTGGGAACGGTAGAAAACAAACTGGTGAAGGTTAAACGGAACTAAGTACCTGGACTGTAAGGTCCAAGGATACGTTATAACGAGAAATGTCGTAACCTGGAACGAAGATAGTGATCAGTGGAGGTGTCGACACATAACAAAAACGAAACCGAGGTAGGGAAGTAAGAAAGATCTCAAAAAAGAGGTAACTAGAGGTCATCGTATAACCCGTGGATGACTGGTCCCCTCAAACAGAAAGTCATAGGATAGTAAAACGGAAAAGTATGACAAGTACCCCAAGAGTTCCGTTCTTGTGACTTCACCAAACGGTAAGGGTAGAGGTCACCTGGTGTAAGACAGTCTGGAGAGGTGGTACTGGGCTGGTAGAACCAAATGGGGTGTCCGTACCGAATCAAAGTAACTCAATCTGTTCCGACACCAGGATCACACTAATCTAACTGATCAAAAGACACTCATACCAAAGTCACACAGACGGAAGACTACGGGAGAACGTTGTGGATGGTAGAATGAACCCAAAGAGAATGGAACCCGCACCCCATAGAGAACCTCAAAGTCGAAGTTGTAGTCAGGAAGGTTACTTGTGGGTCCTGACTAGAGGAAATCTTACCTGACCGTCAGGTTCCCTGAGAGTTCTCAGAAGAGGTTATGGTGTCAAGTTTTCGTACTTAAGAAGACACGAGTCGAAAGAAGTGGCAGGTTGAGAGTGTAGGTATGTACTAGTGACCTTTTTGGTATCGGAACTGATCTACCTGGAAACAACCGTTTCATTACAGAGACGAAAAGTTGTACGATAGATCCAACCAATATTGAAAGGGAGGTTCCTCATTCGCAGAAAATTAAAGTACGGACGTTAGTGGTAGACGTCACTAAAACCTCGGGGGGTTTTCATTTCAGACTGTGACAAAGGTGACAAGGGGGTAGATAAAGGGTACTTCACTACCCTGGTCTACGGTACTAGAAGCAAAAGACTTACAACTCGACATTCGGTTGAAAAAGTGAGAAGAGAAAGTGAAAGTAGTTCTCCGACAAATCAAGGAGAAGAGAAAGACGGTATTCCCACCACAGTAGACGTATAGACTCCAATAACTATAAAAAGGGCCGTTAGAACTAGGTCGACACGAAGAAGGTCGTATACAATTTATTCGTCCCACTGTTATATGTCGGAACTGCATGAGGAAAGGGTTAAACCTTGGTCAGACAACAAGGTACAGGTCAAGATTGACAACGAAGGACTGGACGTATATCCAAAGAGTTCTCTGTCCACTCTACTAGACCATAAGTCAAGTCAAGTCAAGTCAAGTCAAGTCAGCGAGTCAGCACAGGCTGAGAAACACTGGGGTACTTAGCGTCGTGCGGTCCGGAGGGACAAATAGTGGCAGAGGGCCTCAAGTGAGTCTGAGTCCAGGTAGTTCAGGCACTACGGTAGGTCGGTAGATTAGGAACCAGTGGGGGAAGAGGAGGACGGGGGCTAGGGAGGGTCGTAGTCTCAAAAAAGGTTACTCAGTTGAGAAGAGTACTTCACCGGTTTCATGATCTCAAAGTGGAAATCGTAGTAAGGAAGGTTTCTTTAGGGTCCCGACTAGAAGTCTTACCAACCTAGAGGAACGTCAGACTATAAGGGTAGAGAAATTCTTAAAGTGAATATATACCTTAGAATTTTTTTTTTCATGTTTTGTCTTCGTCTACGAATCTATTTCTATTGTTTACCCATTAACGGTCTCCCCTCCCCACACCCTCCCACTCACTTTATCCTCCCCCTCTGAATCTCTATGTCTGAAGGTCTATTTTTTTATTTAGTCAGTCTCCCTTCTCGAAATGTTGTACCCCTTTTATCAGTCATTACAACACTATTAAAACAGACCACTGTCTACCGTCGATCTAAATAACATCTCTATCACAGTACATACTTTTATCAGGTTCGTGACATAACACATGGACCTTGGTTGTATTACAAACATCCAGTTAATATGAAATTGATTTTTTATTGTTATTTACTTATTTAGGAAAGATCCAAAAATTTTTTTACTATGTCTTGTATAAGTAGAGGGCACTTACATGTGAAAACGTCCTTCAAGTGGGTATGGAGAGGTCCGCGTCTCAATTGAAGACTAAAACGGAAGTCAGCGAAACCTAGTCGAACGGACAACACCTTAATGTGTCTTCGTCTTAGGGAGTCCCACAAGAGAAAACACAGCCTCGGGACACCATTGTCGTCCCGGGGAGAGGGAGGCCAGAAATCTTGTGCAAGAAGAGGGTCCACCCGGGAGGGGGAATCCGCTCCCGGGGGCACAGACTCGTCGTCACCCTCTCCGTACTTGGAGAATCAAGGGAGGACTCAAATAAGGGTAGGTCGAAGTACCAGAACTTAAATTTAGAGTCTCAGGGCTAAGGCTATATATTTTTCATTTTACGATATTTTTGAGTGACGTCAGAAGGAAGAACGGAGCGCCGGGGGACAAAGCTTCCAGTTTCTACTCGGTCTGAGAGGCCAGCGCGACCCGTACCACCTGGCGAGGGCGTAGGACGACACACAGGAGTGGAAGGAGACGGAGAGGAAATTGGGGGACTGGCGAGACGACGTCACCCCCCCACGGGTGCTACGTCTGGTCGTGGGCGTGAGTCCAGGGCCGGCATCGTACGACAGTGAGCTCAGTCCATCCACCTCCCGCGGCGCCCGGTGGGCCCGTGCTCACCCGATGACACCGTCTTCCGCCGGGATGAACGTTGGGCGAACCGAACAGTGGTCCAGAGTTTCCCGAAAGTGTCACCCGGGGTGGACGAACGAAGACTATCACAGGCCGTAGTCAACGTACATGTTCATTGTCCTGTTTGGATTCAAGTTAGTCTTTATCGCTTTGTTTAGTCGACATTAACCCCAAACCCCCACACGGACAAACCTCCTCCTACACCAGAACGACGGACTCAGCAATTTGGTCGACGCTCGGGACGGAACCGGTCGTTTCTAAACACACCGTAAGACGGGGTACCACTGTTCCCGAGGTCCCGAGGACAGCTCCGACACCTCAACAGGGTCTAAAAGATGTCACACCTAATTAACGTACATAAATAAACACGAGATTCGTGAATCTGTAACAATGATTTACTTCGTTAGTGTAAACAAAGTTTGTACTCCCTCCTCCGACGAAGGAAATTGGACTCCCCACCCAGTCCACGGGACGTCAGGGGGGTCTCGACGGGACCCACCCACCCACCCGGGAAGGAGTACCCGAGTCGACTCTGCGAAGAGGAATCCGAGGTCCTCGACCGAGCTGACCTACTACGGTTGCGAAGAGGACACCGACCACTTACCGCACTAGCACGACTCGCAGAAACACTTCGACGACCAAGTGCCCCTCGGTCACTAGGCCGGCGTGAGCGCGAGGAGTCAGTGGAAGACCTCCGTGGCCTTCGTCCGCCTGGACCTGGAACGGGCCCACTCAGACCCGTACCCGAGTCTCTGGCAGTACGAGTCTCGCACCCGTAGGAGACAGGGAGAAGAAGTCCCAGGAGAGAAGAATTTCCATGTCCTTCCTTCCAAACCCACAGTATGGGTAACGTACTACCCTTTCCTCTTCTCGCAACTGGGATCAAAGGGTTCACACCGGAGGTCCTTACTCTTTTTGTGTCTGTCCCAGAAGTCATGTCCCGTCATCTGACAGGTGATCCGGGAGAGTCCAACCGTCTCTGGACAAGTCTAGGAGCCAGTCTCATCAAAGTGACGTATAAACAGATTTTGACACCAAGAGTTTGAAGTCCCAGTAGTCCTGGTGGGACTCCCGGGTACAGGTAGGGTCTCCAAGACTCAGCCATCACCCCTTCCCCACCCTACCTTTTGGTCCTTAAGTGTAAAGATTGTTCTAGGGTCCTCGACTACTACGAGGACCAGAGACCCTTGGTATGAAGTTCTTGGATGTTCGGATTTTCTAATGAACCAAGTAGCAGAGGTAGGTACAATAGTGGAATACATACTTTCCATGGCACCCTTTAAGACCTATCTTATAAACGAATTTCTATCTTGCGCCATGTTAGGGTCAATTCGTTTTTCCGACCCTCCTTCATACAGTCTTACCGTCGTCAGTAAGATCCCCTATTCTAAGGTCCACTAAAGAAACATGAAAAGACATCGAAAGACTCAAAAGGGTCTAAAAAGAAGTGACTCGTACGTAATGAGACTATTGGACCTCCTGACTTCTCTTTCATTCTCAAAAGTGATTTTGCTTTGATTTTCCGACGGGGTTCCGACCGCTTACAATGTAGAAGAGCGAAGGGTAGTCCCCCTGAAACGCCGACGGCGACGGTTGGACGTTTGGACGGACAGCCACGACCCGGCCCGGGACGGGTGGAGGGCGGACCTGGACCGGACGTCGGAGAGGACCTTGCACTAGGCGATGTCGGACGTCTTCGACGCGGACCACGCGACCGACGAGTTCTTCCAGAAGGTCGTGGCCGCCCGACGGGATCGGTGACGACGTCCGAAACTCCTCCTTCGCTTCTGGTCGCGGGCCCTACGTCGGGACCGGATGGTGTCCGACGTGGTCAACGTGTAGTGTCCACTCCCGACCGACGGCGCCGGGCCGGACGGAGGGTCACGGGGCGCGGCAGCGGGGTGGGGCGGAGTCAAACGGTCAAAAGACGGGGTCTAGTTGTTTCAGGGGAAACGTTACGAGCAGCTCCTACCAATCTGGTCGGGAGGCGGGCACCGGTACCGACACTTCTGCGTCAAGGAGTAATGCACACGAGTTAGCGAGTCCGCGCAGTCTGAGAGACGCTGGGACACCTGACATCGGGTGCTCCGAGGAGACAGGTACCCCAAGAGGTCCGTTCTTGTGACCTCACCCAACGGTACGGGAGGAGGTCTCTTAGGAGGACTGAGACCCTAACTTGGGTCTAGAGGGCGTAACGTCCGTCTAAAAAATTGGTAGACTCGGTGGCCCCTTCAGAAAGTAGTAATATTCTGTGTACAAAAAAAGTGAAATTGTAGAGACGTGGTCCGACACAGGAGATGTGTAACTCACAGTACCAATTCAACCGTCACGAAAAAGATACCACCACGAATTCAATTACCTCTTTGAATTCTAACTACCGCAGAATCTTAGTCACTTTGTACTAGGAAATAAAGTAAGGTGTTTCAGGACGAGATTATCTCTTCGTCTAACCAGTCGTCCACTTAATGGTAAGTTACACCAAATCCCCAGTGTCTTCTCAACCCAAAGTCGACCTTCCCTCCCCAAGTACAACCCATCCCGGGACTTTCGGAAGGTCGAAACACACGTTCCTCCGCAAACTCAAGTGACCGAGACGACTCCCCTACACAGAAGGTCCGGCTCCCTGCACAAGGGTTCCTCCTCGAGGGGGGCGGACCACCACAGGGGTCCACCCGACACACTCCCCTCCCACTGCCCGCGGTCGTGTCACCCCCGTTACTGCAGTAGTCCGGACACGAGACTTCGGTTCTTCTAAGTGAGGCTACCTCTCCGACGGAAACCCTCCGGGACACCCTCGTCCACGTCCACGGCTCTTCTGTCTCTCCTTCCTCACCCACCAACTGCCCGGAACCCCTGAGTAACGTACCCTTCCCATTCCTTTTGACCCATTCCCCGAAGGGACCAAAGAACGAACTCTCAACCCCACTTAGTACAACGGTGGTTGTTTCCACCCCTCTTCTTCTCTGTGTGTCGAAAGATCCCTCCTCCACTCTGTAGGTCGAGCCCTGGGAACGGGTACTCTGTGACTCCTCCCGACGAGTCACCCCCCGACGTGATCTAGACAACAGGTGCCTACCCCGACCCGGAGACCAGACGTCCACTCCTATTTTCGATACCCGCGACTACTCGCCCGAACACTACTTTCCCGGGAGTCCCGTACACCCTCCTCTGGACGTGCCTTTCCTGCCCCGTCCCTGTCCCTCACCCCGTCTCCGACTGGACTCTCCACCGACCCGTCCTCTCCGGCTCTCCGAACCACACACCCCTCCTCCCCTAAGTTCTTCCCTCCAACGACGACCCTACCCCCACTCTACTCCCGTCTCTCGTCGGTGCCCGCGTCGCTGTCCTTCCGGTATCCGCCGGACCACCGACCCCCTCGAAGCGGGTCCCCACCGCGCGAGGGTCCGGTCCCCTTACCTTTACTCTGAGACCCCGCCACACCGCGACCTTGTGGACGCCGGAACATCTCGAGAGCGTCGTCTCGGGGTACACGTCTGGAAGGGACGAAGGGGTAGGTAGGACTCGGGAACCCCTACTTTGTCCGAGGTAGGTCCAGAGACTAGGCCTTCGACGTAGACAAACCCTTTCAAGGTCGACTCTACCAAGTGTGACGAGTAGGGGGTGTGAGTGGGTCGTGAGCCACCCGGACCGGGACTCGTCCCGGGGTTCTCCTGTCACTGACTCTCTACTGTACCAGGAGTGCGACGGGAGGTGGACGGAAGGGGTGTTTCCTCTTTCGGGTCAACCACCACGGAAGACCCTTCTGGTTATGGATTTGCAGACACGGCTTACTTCAGACCCCGGACTATACTCTGGTTTCTCCGGTCCGCCCCAGTCCTCCGGACCGACCGGTAGGGGGTTCCCTGTTGAACGAGGNCCCTGTTGAAAGGGGGGGGGGGGGGGTTTTTTTTTTCCGTTGACGAACACGACCGGTGGAGGGGAGTGACATCACTCCTGGTTCCGTCCACCGTCACACTCTCGGAGTCTCGGAAACTGTACGGAACCCCAGACCAGGGACTTCTCGGTACGTCGGGAGTGCCCTCCCACGTCATTCGGAGAGGACCGGCAGGTGGAGGGGCGGTTCTACACAGACCGGTAGTACCGAGTCAAAACACATTGAAGGAAGGGAACTTTCCCACACACGAAATATCTGACACCCCAGAACAATTTCGTTCTATTTAAGTCTAGTCAAAAATAAAAAGGTTGGAAAGAACGTGGTAAACCTTTGTGCCCTGACACAATCGTCTTGTGCCGGTACGACAACTGTGGTAAACCCTTTTACGACGTCGAACGGGGGACTCAGGACGGGTGAGCGGACGTCAGGACTGGTGAAGGCAATGGGTCCCGACCCCGACGCCCGGTCCGCAATCTGGACACGAAAGAGAACAAGAGTTGGTGGACACTCCATCTTCCCGTGTGTCTCGATGACCCAGCGTCCCGACCACGGGGTAGGTCCCGACACTAGTCTCTCAGGTGGTCGAAGGGGCGGTACCAAGACGAGAACGAGACGACCACGACCTCCTCCGTCCTCTTTCGTACCCAACTTCCGGAGACAGTTGTAAGTAGTAAGACAAAAACGGCGGTATCCGTTCGAAGGACACCCTAGGGGGACAAGGCTGCACGTGTACCGGAACACGCGCCACTTGGACCGACTTACACGACTCCTCTTCTAGGGAGGCTCGTGCGACCACCTCTAGGTGGACTGACGGCGGTACCCCGAGTTCTGGTCCACACCTCCGTTCGACCCGAAGGACCGCCACTCACAGGAAGTGAAGGGAGGGGACCTGGAAGAGTCTCGCGGAAAGGGTCAGTTGACTCACTCACTTTCAGCGAGTCAGTACAGGTTGAGACACTGGGGTACCTAGCATTGGGTGGTCCGAGGAGACAGGTACCTTAAGAAGTCCGTTCTTAAGACCTCACCTAACGGTAAAAGCAGAGGTCCCTAGAAGGACTGGGTCCCTAACTAGGGCGTAGAGTTTCTTAACGTCCGCCTAAGAAATGACAGACTCGGTGGTCCCTTCGGGAAGGGTCGGTCCTCGGTTCTACATTTTTAACCACACCCGGGACGGGAGTCTACGACTGGCTGGTGGAACTCCCCATCTACAGGTGTTTATGAACCGTCATTTATTTTGTCTGTTCTTAAGGAAGGGAACTCGGTAAAATTTGTCTTGTTCCGTAAAATCATGGAACTCCATAACGAAGTCACTATTCTCACTGGAACATAAGTTCTCCGATTACACACTGAGAAGACGAACCTCAGACGACCAACACAGAGGACCAAGATAATAATTGACTCTTACGGAAGACAAACCATGGAACACAACTAGTGTCGAGACACCCAGATCTTCACCTTTTGTGACATACAGAACACTCCCCGAGCGCAGTCTGAGGCCCACCTCTGGTACCAAAGGAGGTCACACGGACCGTGTCCCGGTCGGAACCCTTGAGTGTTGACCTATTAAGTGTCTGGCACAACGGTTGAGCAAGTGTCGGAGACGACTGGAGTCCGAAAGAGAAGGTCGTCTGTGTCCGTACAGAATAAGTGACAGTCGAAACCCAACCGACGGATCGTGTAGTCGACACAAGTCGTCTCTTACTAGAATAGGGGGGTAGGTACAGGTATAGAGTAATTATCGTGCCTATGCGACTCTTACTCGTCCTTGCACGGGGCACGGCTGTGACTACACGAACTTCGCACAGTGGTATGAGACCCACTGTCTCCCGTACCCTCTCCTTCTGGCACAAGGGTTCTGGGGTTATTCTCCAAGTAAGTCGTTTCCAATGACTCCGGTCCGTGAGGGACCCCTCCTGCACGTCCCCGGTCGTCCTGGAAGTGGGACGCCCCCACCGAGCGTCAGCCTGTCCTTGGGTCTGGTCCGGGTCCGGAACCCCCGTCGTCCCACGCCACCCCAGACCTACCGACGGCCCTCTCGTGCGACCCGAGGGCCGGGACAGGGCCTCCTCCAGCTCCACCGGAGAGACCCGACCCTCGTCAGGACCACGAGACCCGGTCGCAACAGTGTAAACAGTAGAGACGGGGGGTTTTCAAAAGTTCCGTATTAGCTGTATGGTGTATGTGTGTCACTTTACACAGGTCATATTGAATCGTTGAACTAGTCAAAAGTGTGTCACTTGACTGGGCGCATTGTCGGTGGGTCTAGTTCTTCGACACACAAGGGTAGTGGGGGTCTCGGAGGACGTCCGGAAGTGAGGACGACGGGGGTGTCTCCCCTGGTCACAAGACTTAAAGTAGTGCTATCCAATTGGAGGGACGACAAACAACAAGGACCTTCGAAAAAAAATTTCATGTTATACGGACATCTTTTCATACGTTTAATATTTATATGTCCAGTCGCTGAAGGGTTTTACTTGTGTGCACGAATATTGGTTGTCTATCTAGGTCTTTGTCTTGTGTCGGGTCTGGGGTCTTCGGAGGGAACCCTGGGAACGGTAGTCGTTTGACGGTGAGGGGTGGGGTTCGGGGGGGCGGCCCATTGGTCGTAGGTCTACTGGAGTCTACGAAACGCAGATATTCGAACCATGCTCCTCTCCGCGCACGCAGGACGTCGAGAGACGGGAAAGGCGAGCCACGGTACACATTCCAAGTAAACACAACAGCGTGCACCAATCTCTAGCAGGTAAGAGTAGCGAAGTACCCTCAGGTGACATACTGGTCTGTGAATGTCCACCTGAACCCCCAGCAAAGGACAAAACCAATGACACTCGTCACGACGACACTTGTAACGACAAGAGAGTCACCTGACACGGACGTAGAGACGAGGCCGCGACGATCGAGTCTCCAAAGGTGAGCGAGTCGAAGTCATGGGTGTCGGACCGGCAAAAGGTTTCACCTACCTGGTCAAAAGTGAAGAGGTCGTCACATCTCTCAAAGCCAAGACTTGGGAGTCGTCTGTGTCCTATCACAGCCCCAAAATCGGGAAGACCACCAGTAGAGTATCACAAGTAAATACCCGGTAAACCTGTATCGGAGGAAACACTTGTGGGACAAGTATAGAAGATGGGCAAAGAGTAAACACTACAGACAGAAAGACAACCACACTCCTCAAGAGACGAGACTAGGAACCAACCTAGTACTACACGAGACGTACACAGAAGGGGGTGAGACATCGAACGAACAAGAGAGTCACCACAACTAGTCATTCGTGTTCAAGAATTACAAGCACTTTAGATCAGATAAGAAAAGGAATTGTCTATATAGTCCAGGACAAATTATAAGCAAGTAGAATGGGGTCACAGTACTTTTATGAGACGACCCACAGACTATCTGGGCAATAAAAGTTTACAACGTGTACCCAGGTATTAGGTGAACCTTGGCCAAACACAAACTCAACCTCCTTCTCTACGGTCTAGATGAAAGAAGAAGTGTACAGACAGAGGGACAGAGTCTTAGACAACAATTTTACTGACAGGCGAGGGACGACGTGGGGAAAACGTATTTAATTTACAGACGTACACTCCTGAGACGAAGACCTTGGAGACCAGTCAAGGCATCACGTGGTGGTTATGGTGTGTGGGGACCGCTGGTATATAGATTATGCAGAACTACAGACCTTCACAGTCAGGAGACGGGGATCACCGATCACAGACGACAAATGGTAGGGCATATGTAAAATCCTAGTAAAGGTAGTCGGGCCTTTAGGGTCCCCTAAAACTAACAGGAACAACGATTCTGCGTCGACGAGACACTCTCCCTGAGTAGGCAAACTCCTTCCGTACACACATCGTCGACTCCTACCCCCTCTACCAGGGGGTCACTCACGGGGTGGGGGGACTTTTACAACTCACACGGATTGTTCGTCACTCGTCAAAAAACAATGACGACAAAACAAAAAACCCGGTGTGTCGTGTCGTACACCCTAGAATACAAAAACAAAAAGAGAAAAGAAGACCTGACATGGTGTGCAGGAAACGAAAACCTAAGTCCGTCGGTATAAGTCCAAGGGGGTTCTCTCGGTCAGAGGAACCAGGTGCAGGAAACTCACCGTGAAACCGTCCCGATAAAGACTGGGACCGTAAGTTCAGAAGACTCTGGCAGTGTAATCTACTACCACGAGTCTCGGGTCATTTCCAGTCTTGGTAGTCCGACTTGGTCGTCTCCTTCGTCGGAGGACCCAACACTCCCGTTCCGACGGCACACTACCCACTCCGGGTCGGGTCGTCGGCGAGGAGGAGGTCCGAGGGACGTGACGCAAGAAGAGAGCGGGGAAGTAGGAAGAGACGATCAAAGAGTAAGTCTAGTACGACATAGCTCACCAAAATACCTTAAATCTTATTTCTAAACAACAACAAGTCAGTGATACAACATAGGTTGAAAAACCCTGGAGTACCTGACACCGCACGGTCCGAGGAGACAGGAGGTAACAGATGGCCTTAAACGAGTTTAAGTACAGGCAACTTAGTCGTCACGATAGATTGATAGAGTAGGAGACGATAGGGATCAGAAGAAAACGGGAGTCGGAAAGGGTCGTAGTTCCCGAAAAGGTCTCTCAACCGAGAAGTGTTATCTACCGATTTCATAACCTCGAAGTCGTAGTCAGGAAGGTCACTTATAAATCCCCACTAAAGGAAATCCTAACTGACCAATCTAAAGGAACGTCAGTTTTTTTTACTGTGTTAAAAACTTTTGTACCTACCTGTAGCAACAGGGACGTCCAAATAGGGACCCGGGACCTCACTACAATAAAACACCCGATTTCTCCCTGAACCCTTCGTCCCCGAACCCGAGTGGGTCCCTATCGTCCCCACAGAGAGAGAGAGAGAAAAAAAATTATGAGTAAATAAATACACGAACCGATACAACCCAGAGTCAACACCGTGTGTCCTAGAAGTAGTTTCGTGCGTCTGAGATCAACGTCGCACGTCCGAGTCATCAACCGTCGTGTACCCGAGTCATAGAGACGTCTTATACCCGAGAATCAAGGGGTTTGTCCCTAGTTTGGACGTAGTTGGACGTGACGTTCCGTCCAAGAATTGGTGACCTGGTGGCTCCTCCAGGGTCCCCCAAGAGACCTGTTTCTTGTCTCTTGTCCACCTGTTTCGGGAACGACCCGGTCGGAATTCCCTCCCCGTAGTGCGTCCGGACGAACGCAGGACCTGTTTGGAACCCCGCCGGGAGAGTGAGGTCGCTAAAGATCTGACTGTCACTACCATTTACTGTCAGCGACCGGTGAACGACCCACGGACAAGATGTGAGAAGTGTGAGACTCCACTTTCTCTACTTTTACTCAGTTTCGTCTTGTGTCAAAATGGATTTTTACGAGAGTTTCTATACATTAATTTTACCGTCTTCTCTTTTTCAGAGTCCTGGGTCCCCCGGTGGACCGACCTTACGTCCCAACCTGTCCCAACTCCCGCCCGTACGACATCCCCCCGGCCCCCGCGGACCCTCTCGCACCGAGTCGAGCCGTCCAACTTGCGGTCGTACCGGTTCTTGTACTAAGTTCAGGTCGACCCGTGTGGGTCATCCTGTCCCACGTCGGTTCAGAGGTTCCCACGGAACTCGGGGGTTGGGGAAGGGAGACCCCAAACAGTAACTCGGGCCGTCCAAGGGGGCCTCGGTTGCGGGACCAAAGGCACCCCCACAAACGAAGGTCCGCACCTCCCAGGGTCGGGAGGACGACCGGGGGGAAGGGGTCGGACGAAGGTGGACCACCGTGAAAGACTGCCGGAGGGCGCCGGTGTCGACGACAGGCGGTGGAACCACAGTGCCACCAGGAGCAGGAAGGTGTCTCGATAAAGGAGTCAGCACGGGTCTCGGACACACCGGGGCTCGCGTCGCGGCAGGGACTGAGTGACGCGACCGAGACGGTAGGGGACCCGGTCTTCAAGAAGTACCTCGCCTCGACCAGTCACTTCAGTCGACGGTTCCTCTCAGACATGACACGGGTCTCCTTGGGTCCACTCTTGCGGAACAGGGGACCCCGGGGACCACGACGGGGGTCTGTGTACCTCTGTGTCCCATGGAACCGGCACTCAAGGGATGTGAGTCCTCGAGCCCTCGGACCAACGGTCGAGCGGCGACCCGGTGAGTCTCGGGCACCAGGACCGTAGTCAGTGGGGCGGTGTGCAGGGGTTCCCACTGACTCACACGGTCGCCTTAGAACGGGAACACGGCCCGCGACACCTCTGAGTCTCCCACATCTCCTCGACGACCGACCGGGGTGAGAGGGCGAAGGCGGCCTTTTGTTTGTCTGTATCTGCCTCGTCAATCCCTTGTTGTCCGCCGTCTGCCAGCAGTTCACGAGTCCCACCACCGTCTCTGTCCCGAGGCCCGCAGCCCTCCTCTCCGGCCGACCGACAGGGGGCACAGACTACCACTAGACTCAGCTGAGCGGGCCGGAACGTCGCCCGCCCTTTCCGGCCAGCCCAACCGGGTCCGAACTCGTCGGTCACCGAAGCAGGACAGGAGAGACTTGGTCCGCACACCCTCAGTCTGCACCAACCGTCCAAGTCCTCACACACAGTTCGTAAAACACCCCTTTCGCCCCAGGTGACAGCAAAGAAGAGTCTTTGAGACAACAAGTTTCATTCTTATTGCGCGCTGGGGTCTCTCTTCCCACTTTCGTCTTCGGCAGTAGCCAGAACCTACGGACCGGTCCGACGAGACAGACGTCACCTCCGTCGGGGACCGGGAGTACGGAGACCACCGAGACCAAGATCCGGAACAACGGGTCTTATATAAGGATTCACAGGACGGAGGAACAGGAACAGTTCAATTTCGGGTGTGCAGACACCGTACACTTACTCCCCTTCCCGGACCACTGCGGGATAAACCCCGAACGGTCAGCCCCCTGAACCACTGTCCGTCGACAGTAACGGTTGTAACGGTCCGGAGAACAAATTAGCGGAGCCGGTCTGTTGAAGACCAGTACCCAGAACACGCTTCCGAGAATTCGCCCTCGACCGAGAAGGAGTGGGACAGTCCGTCCTCGGAGCCGCCGGCAGGACTCGGTGCCCTCTTCCCCGCCGGAGACTCTGAACCCCACCTACAGATGGAAGGGCCAAGACAAACGACTGCTCCCAACACCGGTGGTGGAATGTCGAGGGTCGGAACTTACGTTCCTGACTCGTAATACGATTCTCTGTGTCGTGGGGAGTGCGTGGGGCGGGGATGTGTGACCTCGGTCAGGTCTTGAGTACATCAGAACCTGAACTGGTGGGAGGCAGACGGGTGGGGGGCGAAGACTGACAAGTCGCTCGTCAAGACCCCAAAGCAACCCCTCCAAACCGGGGTAAGTCTCCTCTGTAGACAAGGAACCCAAGGGGGGGGTACGGGACAAAAGAGACATCCTGTTTGACTCGAGGATTCACTCAGGGTGAGTGGGGAGAGGACCGAAGGAGGAGAAGAGGTCGGCTGGGGTAGCGGGTCCACGTGGTCCGGAAGACATTCTTGGACGACCTCGCTCGTCACCTCAGGAACCATTTTGGAGTCCGGTTCTTCTTTCGACGTCTGGTTCTTCTCCTCTCGACCATGTCTGGAACCTATACGTAGGGGTGGGTACGGGGGTGGAGTCCGACGGAGGGACCCATCGCGTCTACCCCGAGACTCTAGGTGGAGGGAATTCCTTTGCTCGGGGTCACACCCTCGGTGTCCCTTTAGGTCACTGAGAAACCACAACTACAAAGTCCGGACCGTCGGGGTGCTCTCGGGAGACACCCGAGTGTCGACCGAAGAAACGGAGAACGACGGGGTGGTTCATATAATGAAGGGGGAAACGAGGAAAGATGGACAGAGATATAGTGGATATATGTATGGACATAGTGGCTCACCTCAGTCAAGAACCTCGTCCAGCCCCTAAACTAAAGAAAACGAAACGGGAAACCGTCCCCCTCCCACCGGAAACCTTACCTCGCACCCTTCCAGTCGTCTTCCGTCTACGGAGACCGGGTCTGTAGAACCCCTGGGTCTGGACATGGCTCTCCAGTCCACCACAGAATAAGAATGCCTCAATGGCTCGTGTCAGAAAGGAAGTGTCTCAGTCTGGACTCTCCGTCTGTCCATGGTCGTAGTGAGAGGAAGTCCCGGGTCCAAGACTGTTCTCACGTGGACCCGTCTCTCCCCCAGAGGACGGACCCCCTAGTCTTTTGAAGACCCGTCTCTGGTGCCAACTTAACCCAGAACTTCCCGCTCCCTACTTTCTCTTTGGAACGAAAAGGGTGTCTCTCTTCTCACAGTCCTTGTCACAGTCCCGCCGGACCCCGCTCGGTCTCACCAACCACCCCCGTCACGAGCCCCACACGGACCGGGACACCCAGAGTCTCGACCCCCGACTGGTCGGTCCGACACTCACTCCAGGAACACATGTGAGGCTACACTCACCCTGGGAAAGAAAAGAAACGTCACTTAAGAGGTCGCGAGAACTCATGGACTTTAATGAATTGAGAAAACACCTGAGGCACCCCTGACATTGGCGGGGGAAGAGGTCGTCGAGGCACGAGTTCAGCCGGGAACCATTCGTGGAACACCCGCCGAGGTGCCCGGAGTCCGACGAACTGAGGCAGGAAGTGTCGGGAATGCAGAACCCCCGGGTCCTAACCAATACTCAGACGGTGAGTTCTTGGAAGAGACCGAGACTCCACACAAAGACGTCAGGGGTGTAGTGGGGGGTGGGTGTCAAGGGGAGTGACCCGACACAAAACCCCCGTCCTTTAGTGCTACGACGATCTTCACCCTACTACTCACTCAGTCACTACGACCGGTCTTGTCCAGTTCTTACGAGGGTCCACGAGTCTTACCCGTCGTTCACCAGGTCCGGGACCCCCGACCACCTCCCATGAGTGGAAAGTCATGTGTCACCAGGGACCCCGACGAGAACCCAGACTACGAGAGACGGCCTCTCCGGAAAGAAGACCGCAGGCATGACGAGGCCGTGGGTGACGGAACCTACCGGTGTGTTGACGACTGACGTGACCGTCGTCCTGTGAGACGAAGGCAGAGATTTGACAGTAGGTCCCCTGTTGTACTGTCGCCGGCGGAGAGTGGACCGACTCCGACGTCCTCTCCCGCACCTCGAGGGAGACTGTCGAGAGGGGTACCTCCCGTCATAGGGTCTCCTCGTCGGAGGGGTAGCACTGGAGACTGGAGTACCGGACAGAGTAAAGGCTCGACTCTTTTGTTGCGCGACAATCCGTAAAGTACACGTCCAAGTGCCTCTCTTGATCCGGAGTCTCTCCTTTTGTGATCTTCCTAACATGGACGTGACGAGGGTGTGTGTAAGACCTTTGTGACAAAAGTGTCGACAACCTTCAAACCCGACAAACGTCGAAGAAGGAATTTTTATTGTGGTCTCACTTACAGAAAAAAAAGAGACAAATCCGAGTAGAGAAACACTACCTAAAAGTTTTTACTCTAAGGATCCAATTATCCTCACTTGTAAAAATTCCGACAATTCCGTTTAACGGTTTGTACAAGACTCTACCCCGACCACCCACACTCTCCCGCTGGGTGTCCGGGGTCGGGCAGCAGCCCTCCCTCTCTGCCGTGCTTGTCCCCCCGAGATCAAAGACGTCGTGACCTTGCCGCAAACCAAGACAAGCGGAGATCCGGGTCTGCAGCAGACAGCCACCACCTGCAGGCGGTAGTGGTACCGGTAGTCGACCGAGGTCCCTCTACTGCGGCGACACGCGTGAGTGAAGTGGCTTCACCTCGCCCAGGGGGTCCGGGACCTTCGTTGTCTCACGCATCGGGAGGAACTGGAGAACGGACGAAGAGAGGTCCCTTCGGGGACCACGGTCGTCCACGGTCCAAGCGACCCAATCAGCCCCTCCCCTCGTCCAGACGTACCGGTAGTCGTACTTCCCAGTCCGTTGGACCCCTGATGTGCTGTCTACCTCTCTACTTCGCTCCCTTGTTCCCTCGGTGCCTCTGAGGTCTGCACCGTTCGGCACACACACACACACACGGTGTCTCTGAGGTCTGCACCGCTCGGCACACACACACGGTGCCTCTGAGGTCTGCACCGCTCGGCACACACACGCGGTGCCTCTGAGGTCTGCACCACTCGGCACACACACACACAGACACACAGGCACACACACACAGACACACACACACACACAAACACACACACAGACACAGAGACACACACACACAGACACACACATACAGACACAGACACAGCGACACACACACAGACACATACACACATACACACAGACACACAGACACAGACACACAAGTACATACACACACACACAGACACAGACACAGACACACACACAGAGACACACACAGAGACACACAGACACAGACACACACAGACACACACACAGACACAGACACAGAGACACACACACACAGACACACAGACACAGACACACACACACACACACACAGACACAGACACACAGACACACAGACAGACACAGACACACACACAGGGGTCGTCGACAGTCACGAGGAGGATCCCAAGGAGTGTGTCCGACTGTTCGTCCCTCTCGACCACCGAGGAAGATGATGTCTTCCAGGACCACCTCGGACCGTCCGGTCGCGACCGAAGACTCCGGGCCCCTAGGAGAGCACACGGTCGCGACTCAGGGTAAAGGAGAGCTGGTGGGAGGTGGGGTGGTCGACTTAGTGATTTTTCCGGAAATCGTGTTCCGTAGTGGTCTCTCGAAAACTGTAAGGAGAACCCCTGAGTACGGACGGAGAACCCCCGTAAACCGGACATAGCCGCCCGTCGGACGGTTGTGAGACCGACGGAGACTGACCTAGACTCACAGGGACTGTAGAAGACGGTGAACCTCTTTAACACTTTACGGGGTTCCGTCCTTCCGTGGTGACCCAGAAAGGAGTCTCGGTTCCGACAGCGCAAAGGGCGGTTCGCCCGTAAATGGGCCCTCTCGTCCTCCCTCGGTTCCTTTCGTCCAAATCCGTCGAAGTTGTGAGGGTTAAAGTAAATTCACTTTCTTTCACTTCAGCGAGTCACCACAGGTTGAGAAGCGCTGGGATACCTGATATCGGGTGGTCCGAGGAGGTAGGTACCCTAAGAGGTCCGTTCTTATGACCTCACCCAACGGTAAAGGAAGAGGTCCCCTAGAAGGGCTGGGTCCCTAGTTTGGGTCCAGAGGACGTAACGTCCGTCTACGAAATTGGAGACTCGGTGGTCCCTTCGTCGGTAAATTCATTGGGGGAAAATTCGAGACTGGTCACTTGCGGGTGGGTCCTACACAACAGAGGGTCGACTGTGTGGGTTCGTCTGACTCCGGGTCGCCCATTTGACAGATTTCAGAAGAGTGAACATTCTTGTCCGGGACCCCATGTCGATTCTGGGAACGTCCGTAAGGAAGGGGGGTTTAAGTCGGTGGGCCCCGGGGAAACGAGAAATCAACACCGCTACGACACCCTACGGTGGGCGGGGTCGGAGGGGAGAGAGAGGGACTAGACGAGGGACTTTACTCCGACAAAGAGGTCTCAACTCGTGGACCGGAGACGTGGAATCGCTCACTCACGTCTATTGTCCCGGCTGTGTATGCAGGGGTGTCCCTCGCCGCTCACCATGACACCGTCTACCCCTTTGACTCCGTACCCAAAAAAAAAGGTGACAACGAGACGACGAAAAAAAAGTTGAAAAATAGAATACAACCTCATATCGGTTAATTGTTACAATGGTGTCAAAGTCCACTTGTCGTCTCCCTGAATCGGTATGTGTCTGAACATGGTAGGAGGGGGACTCCGTGTCTAACAAACTTACTGGCAGAACCCACCGAGGAGTCACTGACAACCACCACCCGGGTGGTTGTCAGAGACACCGGCCAGGGAAGAGGAACCAGTGTACGGTGTAAGCCCCCAGAGAACGTGGGGAGGTACTAAGGTAGTAGGTGAGTCGTTCACGAATCGACTCCCGCATGAACCACAGTCGATTCAAGATCAGAGACCCTCCGGCACCACTTACTCTGTCGTTCAATGCCGGTATTCGTTTATCTGTCACCGGACGGGGTGAGTTGAGAGGTGAGACCCTCGGCACCGGAGACGACCGAGGTCAGAACCGAGAGTCCTTCGTCCGTCGTGTAGCGCCCGTCTGTAAGACCCGGTCTCCGTCCACTCGGAGGTCCTCAAGTGTGTGTTGGACCACTCCCGTCCTCCGAGTGTCTGGCTGTCGGTCACAGCCCCCTCGTCCCCTGGACTGGGTCCCCCGGTGGTCTCCTCCGAACGTCCCCCGTCCCGTCCTCTTCCGTCTGGTCTCCCGGTCGGTCACTTTGTCAAGAGTCTTTGTTCACCCCTTACCACTTTATCTCATAAGGTCCGTTTCCGTCGGTGCAGTCGTCTCCGTTCCTCACTCCTGCCCTCGCCTCTACTCGAGGTCAACGGACCTCGGATCTCGCTCAGTCTCCGACTCTTCCCGGAGCA
Source organism: Capra ibex (assembly GCA_006410555.1). Lineage (NCBI taxonomy): Eukaryota > Metazoa > Chordata > Mammalia > Artiodactyla > Bovidae > Capra > Capra ibex. Next base: position 93,142,031 of record SJYO01018757.1, read on the forward strand.
AGTCGCGGACGACAGGAGGTGAGGGGAGTGAAGGAGGACGTCGGTACGAGGGCGAACCTACAAGAGTGTGCACAGTCTGTGAGTCCCGGAAACGTAGACGGCGCGGAGAAAGGTCTTGGGAGGGGGGACCTTTAGGCGCACGGACGAAGGGAGCCCAAGGAAGACGCACTCACAGTGGAAAGGGCACTCCTGTAGGAACCGGTAGGAAATACTTTGCGGTGGGCGACCGAGACCCACTGAAAGGAAGTACCGAGAGCGTCGTGAACCGTAATGTGTGAGTCATAGATTACACAACTAGTAGGCTGAAGAAGTGATCTTGTAGTTGTGACACGTGTAAAGACCTCACTTCTCCTAAGAATGCCGGACCTTCGGAGGGAGCGAGTCCCGGTCGTTAAGGTCCTGGACCTCGATCCTAGATCTTGGTAATACCACTGGAAATCAGGACGTCTGGGTGAACAGTGTCGTCACACTCCCGTCACCAACGACCGAACCCGAGGGGTGGAAGTAAGACGGGTCCACTGTACGCGACTGGAGAACGGAGAGTGGAGACAGTGGTGGGTCCTCGGGGGACCACTTCCGGTAGAAGGTGTGGACGTCTCGGTACGTACGGAGTGAGAGGCCCTTCCGCCTGCCCGTCGTCTCAAGAAAGACGGTGACGCTCTCTCGGTCACCGGTGAACACCTCGTCGGAGTTGCAGTCACCCCGTTGGACACTGGGTCTGGAATTGGTACACTCATCCCCGCATACCGGGGCCCTCCGCCACGAGTAGAGAGGACCCTCTATTCTGAGACTGGGCGGTACTCGGGTGGGCCGGACACCCCGACGCACCTTCCGTCCGGTCCGTCGTCGGCAAGGGAGTCTCGGACCGGGCCACCGGGCCCCCCTCCGTCGCACAAGGGTGGACCCGGCGTCCGGGACGCCCGGGGCCACGTCCGTCGGGGTCCGCCTGGGGCCGACCGGCCGCGCGCAGACGGGGCGGGGGTGGGGACGCGCGCGTGGGAACTCGCCCACCGACGCCACGTAACATCAACGTAACGTACAAGGCCGCCGTGGCACGTTACAAAGGTGTCACGTAGTGTCTCCGGACGGGCCGGGAGCTCTCTGAGGGGCACGGACTATCTCCCTGACACAGTGACGGCCCGGTGCTCCGTCCCGGCAGACCCCGTCCCCTCCCCTCCCCTCCCCACGTGTGTCGACTCCCCCCGCGCAGTAGACGAGTGGCCCTCCTCGGACCAAGTGAGGTCTTTCCCTCCGTCCTCCACACAAGACTCCCAGTCTGAGGCTCCGGGAGTGATCCCAACCAGGCCGTGGAGACCGACTCCAGCTCGGACCTGGACCTGGGACACCACTTGGACCCTATTGTACGGTCGGGATGTCCTGTCCACACGGGCGTCCCGGGTTCCGAGCGAGACCCACCAAGGAGACCACCCAGATCATCATAAACAGAAGTACCTCTTGGTCTACTCAAACTCCTCCTCTCTTTCCGACGTCCGTGGATACACCCTTTCACCCGGACCTTCTTCCCCGGGGGTGTCTCCGATCCCAGGGAGTCTCCCGTCTTAAGTCGGCGTCCGACGATGGAGTGGAGAGTCTTTACGATGGAAACCAACTCCTCTCCCCAAAATAGGTGTAAGAGGTGGTTACGACAGTTGTCGGTCTTTTGGTGACACGGACTCCCACCCCGTCGTGGCACCTCTTTCCCTACGGTCCGACCTACTCTACTCCTTGTCGGACCTCCGCAGGTAACCGCGGGACTCCCGTCGTGTACTGGGTGGAACTCTTCGTGACAAGGACCGCGACTCCCGGGAGTCCTCGATCCGTTGTGGTCGCACCCGACTCCGGTCACGGGAAACACTGAGAGGAAACACTGTGACGTCGGGAGACACCACGGGTAAAAAACTCACCCCTTTGTCCGAGTCTCCACTCCAGTACACAGTCCCGGTGTATCGATACCTGTCCTTTGGCACTTTCTAGATCTGACCACCTAGGTTTGGGGTCGTAACTCGGGGAGACGCCCAGACGGAAGAACCCAAGGACAGAGGGGGCGGGTGGTGTCTCCGGTGATCCCGGTCTGGACCCGGGGTAGGTACCTTCGTTCGGAGACTAGGGACGAGGTAGAGGTCCGAGACTAAGAGGACGTTCCTGTCCCGGAGATCCGGTCGGTACCCGAGGGCCCCCACCCTCCCCGAGGGCCCCCACCCTCCCCGAGGGCCCCCACCCTCCCCGAGGGCCTCCACCCTCCCCGAGGGCCTCCACCCTCCCCGAGGGCCTCCACCCTCCCCGAGGGCCTCCACCCTCCCCGAGGGCCTCCACCCTCCCCGAGGGCCTCCACCCTCCCCGAGGGCCTCCACCCTCCCCGAGGGCCTCCACCCTCCCCGAGGGCCTCCACCCTCCCCGAGGGCCTCCACCCTCCCCGAGGGCCTCCACCCTCCCCGAGGGCCTCCACCCTCCCCGAGGGCCTCCACCCTCCCCGAGGGCCTCCACCCTCCCCGAGGGCCTCCACCCTCCCCGAGGGCCTCCACCCTCCCCGAGGGCCTCCACCCTCCCCGAGGGCCTCCACCCTCCCCGAGGGCCTCCACCCTCCCCGAGGGCCTCCACCCTCCCCGAGGGCCTCCACCCTCCCCGAGGGCCTCCACCCTCCCCGAGGGCCTCCACCCTCCCCGAGGGCCTCCACCCTCCCCGAGGGCCTCCACCCTCCCCGAGGGCCTCCACCCTCCCCGGACACTGAAGGACAGTCTTGGTGGTCTCAAAATAAGGATGGGAAGCGTCACAGAGGAGGTACTCCGCGACGGGGAGAGACTCGGAACCGAAGGAGTGGCCGAGTTACCTTCTCGTCTAAAGGGATGTCCCCGACATCCTTCCTGATCTACAGTACTTGACTTCGAGGGAGGGACCACCAAGAGAACGAGGGACTAAAAGACCCAGAGGGGAAATTAGGGTCTCGACGGTCCACAGGCCAGCCCCTTCTGGACCACACACGTCCCTGGGAACGGGACCATTGACCGGTCAGTGGAAGAGGAAGGAGTACCGGGTGGTGCGTCCACCAGGTCGACGACTGGACACTGGACGAGGACAGCGACGCCTGTTGAGACACCGTCTTCGTCCGACCTCGGTCGGTCCGGGACCCCCTCTGGATGGTACGCAGCCCGCGACTCGACCGACCGAAGGTCGCCCTGGACCCGTCGGACGCGTCCGACCGTGTGTCGAAGGCGGGCCGCATGGCGTTCCATTCCGGGTCGGACGACGACCCCTCCCACCTAGTTCCACAGTCTTGGCTCGGGTCGAGACCGCACCCCAGCACCTCAGCCGACTGACCAGTCCGGGACCCGACCCACGGTAAGTAGGGAAACCGAGTACGACACACACGGGGAGGGACCTTGCACCGTCACTCGTCCGGTGTGCCGTGTCTGTCCGGTCGTCTCTAGAGTGGAATAGTCAATTGTGACCCCTCGTTCTTCCCCGAGGATCAGACACACTCCTGCCGCCCCCACCCCCCCCCTTCAGGTGACCCCTCGTGACGATCCAAAAGTATCACCCACAGTCTTAGGGGATCTTTACACAAATTACGAAAAAGACCCGGTAACCCCAAAATCAAGACACGAACTCTTGAGGTGCATTGTAGAGGGAAACCGTTACTCCCGTCAACATATTGGGTGAATCACCTGAGTTTAACAAGGACACAAATGGAAATAACGATTAATTCTCATTATGTTGAGTTGTATAAAAGGGACTTAACAAAAGGTTTTTAAGTTCATTCTTCCGGTCACAATCCCCACCCCTTCCCGACATAAACCTTTGCACACTTTTTCTTCCCGAACTCCATGTCGACGGGAGTGGGAGCTCACGAGACCCTGGGAGTGCACCAACGTAACATCGGGGAGGGACACACGTCACTCGGTCCTGTCTGTGATGTCTACTTTATGTCAGTACACTCTTGGTGGGGGACGTGCCACCTTTTCTCCTTCATGCGGGTCCCCGCCGCCGGAGGAGTGTTTTGTAGGGGTGGACGGAGAGGGAAGGGGCGGAGGTGGGACCGGAAGGTCCCGTCGCGGTGGGAGGAGTGTGGGACTCCACAAGTCCACATTTTCTATCTCTGGATCCCTCTGGGGGGAAGAGGGGAGGGAGGGAGGGGGCAGCCACTGAGTACAACTGTCTTCTCGACGTCCAGAAGGAGGACTCTGGAAGACTTGAGACTTCTCCTCTGGGAAAGACTTCTTTGGTTTCCTGTGTCCGGGGCTCGCCGGACTCGACAGGGGGACGGCGGAGGACAGGGACGGAGAGGGTACAGGACGAAAACCCGACCTCCGTCGGGGGTCGCAGTACTCCCAGGTGGACGGATGACAGGAGTGTCGGGCCTCACGTGCGACCACGAAAGTCAGTGGCAGTCGCCTCCACCGGGAATCGAAGGGAGAGTCGCACGAGCGAGCGAGGTCGAGGTGGTCGACCGGACACGAAAAGGGGAAAGGACGGCCCACACACAGCCCCCAGTCTCACTCCTACCCCCTCCAACAAAAGCTCGAACCGTCCCACAGATCTCCTCTTCCCCACACCAGTCGCCCGTCTACACTATGACGTCCCTCCCTAAGGGGGTCCCTGTCTCTGTCCACTCCTGTGGCCCGAACACAGGGGCCCGAAGGTCCACAAGGACGTACTTCGGTGACACGCGGACTACCGGCCTCGGTCGGGGTGGGCGTGGGTGGTCGACGACCTCGTGTCGGACGCTGCCGCGTGCCGAGTCTTGCGGTTCGTGCCACTCGGGGGTCGCGACCGCGGACCCACCCGGGTCCCCTCCCCTCCCGTTGGGTTCCGAACTAAATCACCCACCGGTCCCTCCCAGACACTCCGCAACACCCCGACCTGACCGGAGTCAGTCCAACAGTACCCAGGTCGGAGAGGACTCCCTCTTCCCCTACGACCCCCCACAACAGGGTCACGTCCTCGACCCGGGGGCGACTACCCGGGGTAGAGTCGGGGTAGTGTCTTACTATCGGTCTCATTACACACATTACTCGGACCCAGTCGAGTAGACAACTCGACTTGGAGGGAGCGAAACCCCACCCCCCGAATCTATGGGTTCAAGAGTGACTCGACACCCTGTCGTGGACGCAGCATCGCCCGAGAGTCACCCTTACACACAGAGGACCAAGGGTGTCCTCTCCGCCTGCGGACCGGGCCCGTTGCTCTCGCCCGGTGACGCTAGGAGGACCGGACGGCGGTGGAGGGGGAGAGGAAGGACAGGAGGGGCCCGGTCGCACGGCACGACGACCGACTCCGGCGGGCGTGGGACCTCTTCCGCCCACTGGCCGCGAGTACGTCGCTGACGGTCGTCTACTAGCAGTTCGACCCCCCGCCGTGGCGGTAGCGACGGAGGACTGGTGCCCGAGACGTGGAGTCGGCGGCGGACCCACCGAGGGGTCGAGGGAGGTAGAGACTCAGAGGAGACAGAGACTCAGAGAGGGAGGAGGTAGACAGGGAGGAGGCGACAGAGGGAGGGAGGAGACAGGGACTCAGAGAGGGAGGAGGGACAGAGAGAGGGAGGAGGAGACAGAGACTCAGAGAGGGAAGAGGGAAACAGAGAGGGAGAAGTAAAAGAGAGTCAGAGACGAAGGAGGAGACAGAGAACACAGAGAGAGGAGAAGGGTCACCCTCGACTCCCTACTTGGAACCGAAGCCTCGCCAGTGGACGGCTCCGAAGACCTGGTGGAGCCCGATCGCCCGGGGACCCTCGACGACGTCTCTCTCCAGGGTCGGACCCGGGGTCACCCGGACTCGTCCCTTTCTGTCCCACCCGTCCTTTACCCCCAAGGGACTGAACTTTCGCCGTCCCCCTCGAGGGTCCGACGGGTCGGGGTAGAGGTCGGGAGGGTTCTGAGAGAGGAGACTTTTAGAGGGCGAGGGGAAGGACGAAGGAACAAAAAAAATAGTCCGAAAGAGAGACCCCTGTATCTAGAGACCCGTGGCACGCGATGTGGGTACCGTGACACGGACCGTGTGGGGGGAAAATATGCTTACAAAAATATAGGTACACGAACCCCAACGGCACTACGTTCCGACTCAACGACATCGTAGAAATAAAGAGAGGGGTCCAGGCGCAGGGGAGGGGACACGGACTGTTTCGCTCAAGTAACAAAAGAGAAGTAATGTGTCCTGTCGGGCCCCTCCTCGTTCGGGTCGGGACCCCTCCACCCACCCTCCGTCCCCCGTCCGAACCCCTGCCCACTTTAGTACAACCGTAATAAAAAATTAAAAAAAATTTTTATTTACCAGAAGAAATTAACAGGACAAGGAAGGGTGAGGGGGCGGGGGACCCTACAGTCGGGTCTGAGCCCCATCCGGGGACCCCCCGACCCTCTCTCTTTCGGTGGGTGGTCCTGACTCCTGGTCCCTGGAAGTCACACCCAAGGGGCGAGAGAGCCCGAGGGAGGGTGGGGTTGAGGATGGAGGTGTCAGATAAAAATAGGGATTAAGAACTGGACTTTTATTCGGTCCGACCGTCCCTGGTCTGGGATGGGGCAGGGGTCTGTTCGGCGAAAAACTCCACCCGTGTCACAACGGGTTCCACCCGTGATCCTAGCTTCGGGGGAAGGAACTCCCCCCGGACACTTGTTCTCACCGGGGTGAAAAGACCTACGGGTCCGAACCGCAGATGGACTCCGGTAAAGAGGACCCCGGACGTCCCTCCGACTCCTCGACGGGAGGAGGCAGGGACACGGAGAGTGGGGGAACCCGACCAACCCCGTCTTTCACCCGTCCCCGGGGTCGTGTCTGACTCCCCTGTACCTCGTTCCCGAGGGGAGTACGGCTCTCGTCCGGAGTCGGTATTCGAACCTGGAGTCGGTGAAGGGACGAGGGGGTGGCAAAGCCGGGGACGGGGGACCCACTCGGTCGGAAACACAGCACACACATATGACACGGAAAAGAGCAATACCAAAGTCCCACCCTCCCCCAGCCAAAAAGTGACTTTTCGCCCGATACGGACACCGAAGGAACTACACCTTAGTAAGTGACTCAGGACCTACATCCAATAACTTATTTGTGTCTAACCATGGTGGGCCACACTTCGCACACCCCAGACACCGCACTGGCGACTCCACTGGTCGGTCCGTCGGCGCACCGAGCCGGAGGTCACCCAGGCCTTGGTCCCCGGCGGAGAGGAGGAGACGGCTCTCCAGGGTCCCCGAAGGCCGACTGTCTGGAAGGAACGGGTGGGTGCGAGGACCGGGGCAAGAGGGTCGCGACCGATAGACCGAGTGTGAAGTCCCGACCCTGTCTGGACCCGCTTTTCCCCACAGCGACCACGACCCCAGTCTCCAGTGGTATACGTCCTGTGTCGACCGACGAATCGTCTGCTGTGGTCAAGAAACCCTAAACCCCACGATTTGGGAGGACCCAAGTGGGAACTCTTCGGAGAGGGGCCAACCAAAGGGGCAGAGGGACCTCCGTCTCTCGAAGACTCTACACCAGTGTAGAGGACGTCCAGTGTAGACTCAGGTCGAGGACACGAAGGGTCGGTCCAGGGGAACCCGTCCGCCGTCCTCACCCCACACAGGGAAGCCGGAGGTGTACGGACACACGTCTGTCGATCGGGGACGGACACCGCCGGACGACCGGTCACTCGTGGTGGACCGCGTGCACTTTACGGACAAACACCCCTCCCGGACCGGTGTTCGTCACGTCCCGACACACTCGTCCGTCCAGTCGTCCCGGGCACCCCTACTCAGAACCCCCGACTTCACGCACCAGGTATTGGACCGGGGGCCGACTCTTTACCCGGTCCCGGGAACTCGACAGATTCGGTAAGGGAAGAGACTTCCTGTATGTCGCCCGGTGACAGGACTCCCGGTCTTGTCGGACACCCCACGCCCCACCAGTGACATCGACCAGGAACAGGTCAGTGATCTCGTCGTAAAGGTCGCCTCCGGACCGGGAACCCTACCTCTAACTCCCGGGAACCCCGACTTACTCGTTGCTCCAGTGTGGGTGGAGGGTCGGGTCGGAGAGGTCCCGGACACAGTGGTCCCACCCACCGACACCCACCGACTACACACGGGTCCTTTGACTAGGAAAACACTCAGAGATGGTCTAGACACTGAGTCGTGGGTGGGGGGGAGGGGGTCGAGACATATCGACGTCCTAGGAGAGCCCCCGTGGGGTGGGGGTGGGACCCAACTCCCACACTCCCGGTGGAAGGGACACTCGGTACCCCCAGGGGTGACGTCCGTATTGGCACCTGGGACCCGAGACAAGACTGGACCCCGAAGACCCGGAACCAAAAGAGTTCTCTTGCATTCTTTCCCGTTCCACCTGGGAGGATGTACACTTCTCGACTTCCCAAACCCCCGGAGTCCCGTCGGGTCGGTCGTCCTCCTTCCGGCCTCTGACCGACCCTCGTTCCCCGGGGAGACGGTTGTGTGCGACGGTAAGGTGGTGGTCTGGGTGTCACGACCGTCTTACGCCTTCTCAGGATTTGACGGTAGTGAACCCACTGGAACCGTTCCATGACTCCAGAGTCCCGGAGTCAAAGGAGTAGACAGGTCGGTGTACGAGTACCCCGAAAGTACTCCTGATCTTCTTCTTTATCTTTTACCGTCGGTAACAATAACTTTGTCATATGGCACGGATTCTATAGGTCACTCCCCGTATTAGGTCGGGAGTTGGAGGGTGGTCACGGACCGTGTCTCCTTGAACTACCGTACGTCCCACAACCGTCACGGGACCCGGTGTCGGTCCTTTTCCCTCTCGACCGTCACGGTTCGGACTCCCCCCCGTTCGTGGGACCACCCCCGTGACGGTTCCGAGACCCAGGTCGTCGGGGTAGGGGCAAAGGGGGTCTCGTCGGTGACCCTCGTCCGAGGGGGTAGGACTCATGGTCGACAGAGAGCCGGGTGACGGGTGCGGGTAGTCCCCCCACCGGGGTCCGGTTCGACCGGTTCACCGGACGTCGGGTCCCCGGCCGGGTCCCGGTCTGTTACAGTTACTCCTAGTCGGTCCGAGTCGCTTCAGTTCGTCCACCGACCGACCTCCCCGAGAGGAGGCAAGTCCCAGTACCTGGGAACCCCCGGGTGGTCGAGAGAGGGGACGCGGTTGGAGATTCTACCGACCCTGGATCGACGGGAGGAGGGTACCGAGAAGGACCACACCTGTAAGGCCGACCGTAAGTCGGGACTGGTGGGAGAGGTCGACGAAGAGGGGTCGAGGGTCTCGTGAACGGGTGGTCGAGAGTCAGGAGACGAGAACGTGTACGACACGGGAGACGACCGTGACGGCAGACAGGTCAGTCACTGGTTGTGGAGGTGGTAGTCACGGAGAGTCTCAGTTCGACCCCGGGGAAATAAGAGTTCCTACCCTCAGTGTCTTTTCCCAAATAAATGTGTTCCTCGGGGGTCCTGTCTTGGTGACCGGAATGGGTCACGTAGAGTAGGGACGTTCTGAGGTTCCGAGGAGGACCAGGTCAGACCCGTCCGTCTTCACGACCTGAAGTTCCGACCGTAGGGAGGAAGGCGTCGGACCCGCGATGGGGGTGGGGGCCAGTCCGGGACACCGTCTTCTCCCGAGGGCCGCGACGTTGCGAAGCTCTCTTGACCGTCGGAGAAGAAGTGTGCCACTGGAGTCGAAACGACAACCACGAGTCCACGGCTCAAGGCGCCGGCCGCGACGGCATTTCCGGTCCCCGGACGCCCGACTTCCGGAGCCCGTCGAAGAGGTGTGACTTGACCGAGGACCCGCGCACCGGACCGGCAGCCCCGCGCCCTCTCCGCACTTGGTGGTCCACCGGCGCCCGACGCCCGGCCTGCCCCGCCGGCCGCCGGGTCCGGAACATCACCGGGCTACCCCACCTTGGCCGCCCCCTGCGCATCGGGCCCCCCCGGGTCCCCGTCCGCAGCTCGTCGAGTCCGTTCAGGAGCCCCCTGGAGGCCCGAGCGCGGCCCTCCCAGTCGCCCCGCCCAAGGCACCGTCCTTTTGCGACCATCTTCAGGCCTCGCCTCCGGAGACGCCCCTGTCTCTCGGCCCTCAGCCGCCGTCCCGGTCTGAAGCCCCGCCCCAGTCTGGAGTTCCGCACTGGTCCAGGGCCCCTGCCCCGGAGTCGCGGAGGTCCGCCCCTGTCCGTCGTCTCCGCCCCCAGAGTCTGGGTGGGTCCTTCCCATGTCCGATGCGGGGGGCCGAGATCTAAGCCGATGGGCCGGGGTCTGGGCGTCGGACTACTCTCTCCCTACGCCACGCCGGCTCCGCACCCTCGGCTAGTCGCCCCCTCGTTACGCCTGCTGCCGACCTCGCGGCCCTTGAAATCTTGACCCTGAGGCTCGGAGTATTAGGTTCGCGAACGTGAAGGCCCCCACGTCACCCGGGCCGCGAGGGGCGTGTTTGGGCCGGAGAGTGGACGCCGGAACTCGCGCCGACGGAACTCCCACCGCATGAATCGCTTCAGCCCGACGTCGCAGTGCGACGGCGGGGGGACGTCGGCCCCCCGCGCGCCCCCGGGGCGTCAGTGGCTTGGGTCCCCGTGCAACAACCCCGCAAAGAACAGACCTCCCTCTTCTACTCTGAGCCGAGCGACTGGCCTTCTGTAGGACGTGGAGAAACGTCGGGTGAGGGCCTCCCGTTAATTACTATTGAACACTCTACTGAATCCTTGAATAAGGAGGAGACAGAGGACTGCCGTCTTAGAGGTCATGGAGCCTGTCCCGGACCGAGTCTTATTTGCACTTATTATCGTCGGTCGGGACTCCCCCACGAGTAGATTGCCTACTGAACGGTCGAACAAGGTAACCTCGGACCGCGACCCCGAGTCCTAGCCGAGGAGGGTCTCTCTCCTTCTCTTGGAAACTCCTAACCTTGGGTATCACCCCCCTCCCCTCCAAGACAGTTCGGACGTAGCGGTCGTTCTCAGGTTCTCCCTCCGTGGTCGATCTTCCTTTTCCGGGTGCTCTCCGGTGTCTACGTCCGGTCCCCAGACCCGGTCTCGGATCCTGGTCCGTATGGGTCTCAGACTTGACCCGTAGGGACTTAGACCTTAGAAGAGGTGTCTCAGGGTCTCCGACCTCCAACGTCCTGGGACCCTCCCTGGGGAGAGGTGGTGCTCCTCGACTGATCAACGGGTGAGGGGGGAGTGTCTCCGCCCGTCGAGTGAAGTAGACTCTTTACCGAGTGTCGGAGTCGCGGGGCCAGGGGACGAGAGTCCGGGAGGACTGTTCCGCCGAGACACGACACCTAGTTGTTTCCGGGCCGGTGATCGGCGGAGTGGACACGACAACACCCCCCTCGGGGCCCCTTCCGGTAGTGGGTAGACGTGGACCTGTGTCGATGGGTCTCCACCCGGGTCTCCACCTCCGTCACCGAGGACCCCCGGCCCGACGAAGTCCTCAAGACAGTCACAGGACGTCCCTTTCTCACCACTGTCCGTCGGACAAAGGGACAGTCGGTCCAAACCGGGTAGTCTCCGTCGGGGGCGGTACTGAAGAGTGACACACCGGGACCCGTCGAGAAAGTTGGGAAGACCGGAGGGGAGAGGGCCCACTAATCGGGGTTTATAGATCAAAGAGGAGGGTCTGTACTGGACATCGGGGTTGTACCGGTTGAGAGTCTCGTCCAGTCCTTTGATTCCCCCAGTGCACATTGGTCCCGGTGGAATAAAAGGTTTCCGAGAGGAGGAGGGACAAGACCTCAGATGAGGGGTTCTGGAAGGTACAACTCGGGGGAGAGAGTTGTGTTCGTAGAGTCACAGAGACCGAGGACCTGAGACGCGGTGAGGAAGAGGCAGAGGAGACCCTGTTGAGGATGAGTAAGAAGTTTCGGGTGGTCTTAGGAAGGAGATGGTCCTTCGGAAAAAAAAAGATGGACGGATGGAAGGAGGGGAGAACGGTGTCCCTAAAGACGACACAAGACCCTGAATCGACGGTCGTGTTCGTCCCTTCTACCTGTCACACCCCTTCCTCCTCGGTCCTCTGGGGGGTGTCACGGTCGGGGTGTGGTTTCCGACACACTGGAACCCATGGTCCTGTGGGTCGGGGGTGGGTCGACACTGTCCTAGACTGACTCGGAAGGGGTGTCTGTCGGTTTGGGTCGGAAGTCGGGTCGACGGAAGTCAGGTCTTGGGTACTAAAAGAGGAGCGACCCCGGAGTTTACGGACTAAGTACGACTTCGTATGACCTCTACCCGGTGGACCCTACCCACGTCAAACCGACGTGACACCGTCCTCGACCCCCAGAGGATCGCGGACGGACTCGGCTAGGTGTAGGGGACGAGTGAGGAACCGACGAGTGGGGGCACCAGAGTAGAGACTCGTGGGTTGTCGGTCGAGAGGGTTTGTGGACTCGCTAAAAGTACGGAGACTCGGAAACGTGTTTGAAAGAGGTCTCTGTCTCAGCCTGAGGGGTGGTTCGGTAGACTCTTCGGAAGGGACTGGTCGTTCGAGTTGTTTCGTCTTAATTCCCACACTGAACTCCCCTCCTCCCGTCCCCAAGTCTCGTGTGGGTGTGTGTTCGAGGTCCAGAGGGGTTTATTCTTTAGCCTCAGTCCCGTGTATCTCGGATTTCCGGTCTGTCTTTTTCCGTGACCAGGTGCCTGTGTCGTGTAGTCCCCACCGGGTCGAGAAGGACTTCGTAGTGATCTGGACGAAGGACCAGGGGACTCCTATTACACCCAAGGTCCACTTGTACAGGGATCCGACGACGTCGGTGAGGGGAGGTAGTAGTACCGGGGGTCAAGGACGAAGGGGCGAACCTAGTTCCTGTCCGGGACAGGAGAGGGGGAGTAGGTCGAGGTCCTCCGAGGTTCGAGTCCTCCGGGTCCGGAACGGGGACTTCGTACGTCGTGGGTCCCATTCTCCGTGGTCTAGTGTGTGTCGTGTCGTCGACTTCGGTCCCAAGGTCAGGACCGAGGCGGAAGTCGACGGAATCTCGTCCACCCGACCCACCAGACCTCCCACTCCCAGGGTATCTCACGGTTCCTTCGGGAGGACGGGGACTTCCTTCAGATCCTCACCCCTTCGTAATTGTGGATCGGGTGGGTCCGTACCTCCGGAGAGAGGTGCCAGTGAAGATTCATGGTCGGACAGCGTGTGGTACAGTCGTCGGGTGTGTGGGTTCCCTCGGCCCGGACCTACTCGCTCACTCCTCTCGTGTCCGGGGTCCTGTACCCCCACTGACCCCCGTACACTCACACACAGTCCCTTACCCCACATTCACTTTCAAATCCAAATCGTGTGGCTTAGGGTCTCAGGGAAAGGGTCGAATCCATCCCTTGGACCCAGGACACTGGGGGTGAATTGTGTCTTGAGTCGTGGACAGGTTTGGCGTCGGTTTTGCTTGGACATGGCGTGGGTTACGCCTAGGGGGAGATGGGTCCCCGTGACTCACCCTACTCTACCCCTCCAGAAGATCTTTGTGGTCCCTTTATTCCAGTCGGGACTCAGTGTCGAAACCCCCACCCCCACCCCACCCCTCACCCTTCCCTTCGTCCTCCCCTCTGTCGGTTCCCTCGGTGTCTTTTACAGGGAAGGGACCCCTGGACTCTACGGGCTGCGATGTAGTCACGTGCGGGAGATGGGGTCGCGATCAACCCGAGACCGGGGTCCGGGGGAGGGGATCCGTGACTAAAACACGGGAGTCAGCCCGCTGGACGGGAGGGGGATTGAGGTCTTCTCCGGTCTCGACGCCCCCTTCCGGCGAGTCGTGGGTCGAGGGCGGCCTTCCAGTTCCCCTCTGCCTCGCCATAGCCGACAGAGGGAGGCACTTCCCCCCTACCCCCTCTTTGTCTGGACCTCTGAGTCTTCGCCCCTCTGTTTTGGACCTCCTCCGCCGACAACTCTCCTAGCCTCCAAGGTTCCCAGTCCTTCTTTCTTCCGAGCTCTCCCCCTCGGGTGGGCCGTCCGACCGGCAGGTCCCCCAACCCTCCCCTAGGGCCCGGGGCCGGGGCCCGGCGCGCGCGAGTGGACCAGTGCCGCGCGGCGCGCGCGCCCGACACGCGGGAGAGGTCCGGGTCTGCGCGGGGCTACGGGCGATCGTGGTCGTCGCGCCGCTGCGGCGTGTGGCGCATCTGCCGGCACACCGACGCAAGCGCCGGGCCCAGGGCCCCTCGCCGCCGCAGCGCCCGCGCGCGCCCGCCGGCCGGTCAGACGTGGGTCCGGCCGCACAGCATCAACCTCGTCGCCGAGACCAGGTCCGCGGCGCCGGGCAGCACCGTCGTCTTCGCCATCGGCGTGCACGGCGTCGTCTTCAACATCCGCGGGCTCGACGTCAACTTCCCGCCCAGGGTGACTGGGTAGTGTAGCATCATCGGCGCCGTCGCCAGCGGGGGTCGACCCCGACGACACGGCCCTCGGCGGCCGAGAACGCGGAGCCCCCGGGGGCGCGCCGAGCTGCCGCCGGCGCGGTCGTCGTCGCGGTCGGGCTCGGGCTCGGGCTCGGGCTCGGGGCCGCCGGGCGCCGCCGGCGCGTCGGGGGCGCGTGGCCGGGCGAGGTAGCCCGGGCGAAGCCGATGTCGTGGGCCGCGTACCGCCGCGCGGCGCCGAGGCAGGGCGGAGCGAGGCCCGGGCGACCAGGCGCGGGCGACCCTAGCGCGGGCGGAGCGGCGGGACGGCGACCCAGGACCTCCTGTGGCGGAGACAGCAGTCGAAGGGCGCTCCTGGGGTCCGGGACCCGGCCCCAAGCCAGACTCGGAGCGCCCCGGCGCAGAGGCCACCCGCGCATGAGAAGCATCCGAGTGGAGCCTAGGGTCGGCCGGTCAGCCGCGGGACCCTGCCGGGTGGGGGGGCCCGGCCCGCCGCCCAGGAGCGGACGCGGGCCAGGGCCGGGCCGCCCACACGCCCAGGGCCCGGATCGCCCCCGCCGTCCGGCGGCCTACGGCGACGGAAGGGCGGCGGGCGAGGCGCGACGGGCGCGAGACCGACGCCGAGGCCGAGGCGCGCCCGAGCCCGCCCGCCCCCTCCCTCCCTCGCCCCCTTCCTCCCGTCGGCCCTCCCTCCGTCCCGGCCCCCTCCTCGCGCCGGCGCCGCCGCCCTCCCGCCACCGCGCCGCCCGGGGCGTGGCCGCCTCGCGGGGTGGCTCTGGGAGGGGCTTCCGGGCGGCGATCGCCAGGACCCTTGCCGGCGGGGCCCTGCGAGTCGGGTTCCGAGAGCCCTGACAAGGAAGCCTGTGATCCGGGCGGCGCCCTCGCGAACACAAATGTCCACGCCCCTGACTTCCCTGGCCCGTCGGGACCGCCCAGCGACAACAGGGGGTAGGAGGGGCACGGGATGCGGTCAAGGGTAGGTCTGTGTTCCCTTCCGTCCCGGTAAGGGAAGACGCGCGGAGCTACAAGACCGACAATTTACCCTTCCTTTGAAGGTCGTCTCGGAGTCGTCTTCCGGTTCAAATCCAGGGGAGGTCCGACGGAGCCCAAGTCACAATTGGGACCCTGTGCTTGGACCCAGGGTCTTGAAGGACCTGCGACCCGACCCCAGGACGCCACTGGGGTGCGGATACTCGCCACCTGTCCCGGATCAGACGTCGAGGGACCTAGAGAGGACGGTCGGGTCCACTCTTTCTCTCCTCTAACCAAATGGGCGTCTCTGAGGGGAACCCCGTCTCGGGAACAGTCTGTGACGCGGGACCAGGGGTGACCTGGGAGTCCAGGAAAGAGTTTGGGACCCCATCCCCATCCCCGGTCCTCCCTTGGATGAGTCTCGCGACGAGTCAATACTAAGACTTCAACCAAAATTGACGTCTTACACTAGGCTTGTTCGGTCCACTCATCGGAACGAAAAGGGACGGAGGCAAAGAGTAAAATTGTAGTCCTTGACGGAGAGGACCGTCCCTTCCCAGTTACACCCCGGAGGCTGACAGATCTACTCTCGTAATCCTCCTGTGGCTGACGCACACGGTTAAAGGACCACAGGGGTGTCATGTCTGAAGACGGTGTAGACGACTTACTTACTTCACTGAGATCGGAGACCAAAGTCTACTTCTTAAACCCGAGGAACCCACGAAGGACGAGGGAGAACGTAGGACAGAAGTGAGTCATTGACCCTAGTCGAATATTTTTACCTCCTCCACCTCCGTCCTTCCTCTGTCTAAATGTAAATTTCCTCCTAGTCCAAAAGACAACTACTCTACTCCCCGACTGTCCGATTAAAGTCCCGATTCTGTCCTTCCTCCCACTGGAGGGATGTTTCGGGAGGGGGTAAAGAATACGGGGCCGGTTTTTGTCTGACGAGGAGAGAGGAGGTGGGTGTTCGTACGAAACCTAGGTCGGGTCTTCTGGGATGGGATGATTTTCAGAAATAATGTTAAAATATCTTTTTTCTCTTATCTACTTGTTTCCCTATTTTACTTTAACGGAGTCAAGGTAATGGTCCCTTTTGACTAGGAAATGTTTGACGAAATATTGACTAAAAAGCAAATGTAAAACGACAGTTTGAAAGTCATATAATAAGACGAAATATTGAAATATAAAAGACCACGTAGGAATCGACCATAAGGATCTTTACCTTAGGTACCGTGTCTGACAGATCAAACATAGTTACGGGAGTTGTGTGTGACGGTTCGTCGGGAGACCCAGTGACTCAGAGCCTCCCCCCGACGAAGAGGGGAGAAAGGGTGGGATAACGACCCGTGATCCAAAGTTCTCCGAACAGTGACGAGGGACCCTGACACTGGAGAAGGGCCCATTGTACTGGGACAACCTGGGTCTCTTTCGGAAGGTTACACGACGAAGAGGGACCTGGGGAGAGGACTGGGACGAGAGAACCGGAGTAACCTACGAGACGGGTGGAAGGTGGGGTTTAACTGACGTTAGTCCTATATACAGAGGTAAATCGGTTACTTCCTCGACCTAAGGTCCGTGGGGGGATAGTATGGGGGGTCCCTGACTACAGATTGGAGGTTGAGGAGGGGTGTAGGTACCGAAGGAGGGGTAGAGTCAGACCAAGTCACCAGTCGGTCCTTGGTATCTACGGGTATAGATGACCCAGGTACGGTCCGTGAGTTACGGGAGAGGTACACTTGTGAGTCGGAACCCCACGTCCTACTGTGTCTCTCCCGTTTACGTTTCTCTCTGGTGTCGACTGACCGACTCGAGACCCCAGACTGGTAGGTGAGTCGACTGTGACAGGGGGTCCACGGGTCGGTACACGACCCGTTCTCCTAGGTGTCTACCTGATCAGGTCAATTCCCTCCTGGGGAAACAGGTTCGACGGGGGGGCCTGGGACCCTAGAGAGAGGTACTGTTCCGTGGTCTCGTGGCAGGGGAGCAGAGGTGACGGGCGGCGGGGGTTCGGACATAGTGGTTTTCAGTAGGTAACTAGGTCCGAATTTTATTGGGGACCGTAGACGTCGTTCGGGGTACCCCGTTCCGTCTCCTCGGCTCAGAGGCAAGTACTTCCCGTGGACGGGGCGGGGGTCGAGGCTTTCGACCCTAGACCTCACACACCCATAGACTCACACGAACTCTTGTACTCACTCTCACATGTTCAGACCCCGACCGTGCCGACACTCCCGGAAACGACGTGCACCCGCACATACATACGCACACACCGTCACGCTTACACGGACACGTGTTGGCAGGGACAACTCATGAACGGACCACGGGTCCAGACCGACTCGTCCCGAGTCCCAGGACTCTCCTCTCTAGCCCCTGCATGTAATTCTTGGACCGAACCCGGAGTCGTAGGCCTAAGATCCACCATCCATTGGTCAGACGGATCGGAAGGATCTCTCTTTGGGTTCTGGGGCCCTGTCCCTTACTGAACACCACTGACCGTGTGTCGGACCTTCCCGGCCTCAGACCGGACCTTGGACGTGACACACGGGGTTTGGATGGAAGACTGGTCAAGTCATGTCTCTTTCGTCGACCTCCGAGGGTCGGGTCTCCGGACCGTCGTGAGGGTTACGGATTGTGGACCGTGTAGTTGGGGAGGTGTTTGGGGACCCGGGAGGGTACCCAACAAAGAAGGACCTTACGGAAAGGTCGGGGAGTGTGACTCTTGAGGATAGATAAGAAGTGAAGCCTAGGTCTGATTACACTCAACCTTACGGCCGAGATTATTCTGGGTAGGTGTAAAGACCCGGAGTCAAAAGAGTAGACGTTCTACCCGACGATTGAGAAGAAGGCGTCCCGACGTCCCTCTCCGGTTGCCCAGAGGCCAACTTGTTGTAGTCTCGGACGTCGGAAAACCCTCGGGGGTGGTGTCGACACGATTCTTCTGCCACTAAGGTGGCACCCACGGGAGACCCTCAGTAACGGTTCGGGTAGAACGAGGGTAAAGCAGATACCACCTTCCAATGGGTTCTCCGTCTGCAACGTCCCCTGGTACCTAGGGGACCGGGCACGTCTACGGCTTACATGCAACCACCCCTCCAGACGTCCCTCCCGGTCTCCGAGGAAACAGAGGGACTCTCCGTCGAGCACTGAGTCCGAGGTCGACCGACACCCTCCCTGGCCAGCGCGGACGCGAGGACTCCAGCGCTCCCCCGACCCCAACCCTCCACCCCCGACCGCGACCCACGACCTCGAGTAGAAGGGAAGAGTTTGGGCGCGCGTGCGTTGGTTCCACGTTCAGACCTCGACGGGTGGCACTGGAATCGAGCCTTTGTCTTGGTCTCTCCTGTCATAAGCCGCCTCCGGTATGGCGCGGAGGTGGGGTTATCCACGCGAGACGGGGCGGTCGGACGGCCAAGGATCCTGTATCGAGACTCCAGTCGAGGCTCGCGCCTCGCGGCTCGGCCTCCTCCTCCTGTCTCGGCCCCTCCGGTGAAGAGGGTTTTCAGCCCGGTTCGGGGACGTAAACCTGGGGAGGGCCGAGTCCAGCTCCAGGAGCCCGGAGCAAACTACTGCCCCTGGGGCGCACTCGCGCCGCCAGGCCTCAAACCTCAGATGTCCACGGGACGAGGATGTGCTGGAGGGCAAAAGGGACGTCCACCCGGAACCTAGGTGGGGAAGATGGTCGAGGACCGGGGCGGGGAAAGGACGATGGGGGGGNTGGAGGGAGGAACTGGGGCGGGAGCAGTGCGGAGATCGGGACCGGGGTGGGGAGGGAGGGTGTCGGGGCGGAAGGCCACGGGCTTGCGTCCGACAGGTCCACGGGGCCCAGAGCGACTGGCGTCCTCGGCGGCTGTGTCTGAAAGTGGACGCGGTCTCAGCAGCCGTGGCAGGACCTAGGTACGTCCTGCGGGCCCCGACCAGGAGTCTAAGAGACGTCGAGTCCTCTCACTTCTCTACGAGTTCTCCGGGCCACCCCGGGACCTTGGGTACGTCTCAGGGGGCTTCTCATCCTCGGTCGTGTGTCCGCAAACACATGAGGACCGAAGAGGAGCTAAGAGGCACACTGGGACCCGTCAACAAGGATAGTGGGTGGGGGGACGTTGGGGGGAAGGGGTGGGGGTCCAGACCTAGTCCGTCGACCCCTCGGCGGTCTCTGCCCTCTCTCCAGTCTAAAGCCGAGACCCATTCCCTCTTAAACCGGACTCAGTGACTGTTGTCTCTTCTACCCCCACCCGAGGGTGGAACACGGGTCCCCTCCCGATTTCCCAGACCTCCACTGTCTTTCCCACTCTGGTTCGCTACCTCGACTTCCTCCCGGCACGAGGGTCTCCACCCACGGGGACCCACGGTGACCCCCCCTCACCGGTGTCCCTTCCAAGACTGTCGGAGTGGACCGTGAGTCGCCGGCACACGGGTTCAGAGGTCGGGGAAGGGGACGGGACTGGAGACGTCGAAACGTGTGTCGAGGGACCCGGTCCTTACGGGAAAGAGACGAGACAAGGTCGTTCTGTCGAGACGTCCTGAGTCCCGTATAGAGGATGAGAGGTTTCGCGAGATTTACGACTTAATAGTGTGTGTGTGTGGGGAGACGGAAGAGGCACGGGGGGGGGTGGAGGCGTGGACGAACCCCGTAAGGGACCGAGACCGACCCTAGTGGGACACGACAACGACGTAGAGCGAGACAGAGAGGGCGACCTTATCCTGGATTACCGCCCCAGACTCCGACTGGAGGACCGTGGGTGGTCGTACCAGGACCGTGTTGCGTCCGCACGACCCTAGACCCTAGTTGCCCCCGTCATTTGTCTACTGTTACCCTCTACCCTCGCCATTGAGGACTCTGGTCTCGGAGTCCGGTCGAGACCCTTTGAGTGTACCCCGCCCCCCTCTTGAAGACTCCCAACCCCCCGAGACCCGTCTTTTCATAGACGTAGGGTCCCTTCCTTCAGTTATCTCCGTGAGTACTCCACCTCGGGGATGAACGGTTCACCGGAGAAATGAGAACCCGTCAACCAACCGGACGACCAAGGTAAAACGTGCATCGTCTGTCCGGGGTTCTCTACGGTGTCGAAGATTTCCGTTCCCGACACACCCTGGCAGGGACGGCCCTGTCTCCCTCCAATCCCCAGTGCAGGGAGGAGGACCGGAGTGGTCGACCCGGAGGGGTGGGGGTGGAACTCGGTCCTCGGTCCCGACGGTCCGTCCTTCACTCTCCACGGACGTCCTTCGGGGTCCTCCTTGACTCTGAAGTCGGTCGGGGCGGGGGTGGACGTCCCGGGACCCCTGGAACCCCTTTGGACTGGGACGTGGTCCTTTTAGATCGGTCTTTGTCCGACCCCTTCCCCCGATGAAAGGACCCAAGACTAGACTTCGTCGTCGAAACGGTCAGATAGAACCTAGGAAGAATGACGTCTTTCTCTGGTCAACCCCTCCCTTTAGAAACTCAGCTCTACTTTTATTTCTCGTTTCGGACCTTGGTTAACGGACCTCAGACGTCGAGGGCCCAGACGAGGACCCTGGAAGACCGGTCTCCCACGGGTCCAGATCGGGTCGAGGTGGTGACGACTAACATAGAACCCGGTCCGGGGAGGTAGAGAGACCCGGAAAAGAAAGGATAGACGTTTTACTCGGTATATTAGGGACGAGTCCTTGTACTTGACCAGGTCTAAAAGTCCTTTGGTAATACTGGTTTTCCCGAGACTTTTTCTAGTTCCGGAAAAATTTCGTAGTTGAGAGGAAGGCCCTTTGTCTCTGAGTCACAGGAGTAGACATTTGACCTCCACTCCTCACCCCTAGGAGATACAAGGGAAGGTCAGGAACCTCCCGGCGTCCGGTCCTCCTCTCGAAACGTAGGTTGGGGGTGGAGGTAAAAAGTCTTTTCCTTTGACTCTGACCTGATCCCCGAGTCACCCCTGTCTCACCACGGTCTCCAAACGTACAGACCCGGGGTCCCCCGACGTGGGTGAACACACCGGTGGTCCCGGGTGGGGGACCGACACCATTGTTTCCACCTCTCCCTCTGCCCCCACCGGTTCTTGTCGAGTCCGAGGGGGTTGAGACTCTCCGTCTCTTCACCTTTCAACCCGGGTAAGACCCGCACGGGGGTTGGGAGGACGGATGTCGGGAGTGGGACTGGAGTGGAGTCGGTCGACTACCGACCCCCCTACCCCCCTCCGTAGACTCTACACAAGTCCTACCTCTCTTCTTTGAGTCTACACCGACAGGCCAAGACCCCCGGCGGTTTGCCACGATCGGTGACTGATAGAAGACTCGACCCCTTCCCGACCCGGTCTTCCCGTCCACAGATGACCCGTCGAGACTACCCGTCCAGTCCCTGTCTACCTGTCTCTCGACTACGTACCTTGTCTTGTACCAGTTCCACCCTTAGGAGACCGTCAGACCCCCAATAGTGAGGTTTGAGAGTAACTGTTCCCGTACCCGAGGTAGAGACCAGTCCCGTGATTCTAGGGTGTTCCACACGTTGTACCGGGCTTTTTCTCTTTGATTATACCAGTTCTTGGATGTTCCCCCTGCTGTACCATGAGTCTCATGGTAGAAGACTGAGGGGTTAGGGAACGGGGAAGGTTCCCACGATTTGACACTGTTTAAGGTTCCGGTGTCAGTCCCATCTCAGGTCCAGTCCTCCTAGATTGGGAGGACTAGCGTCCTCCAAACCGTCCTTTCGGTCGTCGACTGACTCACGTGTCGCACCAGGTCTTGACCCTCTCTCTCCAGAACCAAGGTCCGGGGTCCCGTCCCCCGTGGGGCAGTCTCCTTATCAAGGTGACCCCACCACCTACGGACTGAACCCCTCGTGTCCGGTGTCTCGTTTCCCGTGAGTTTCCTGTAGTCCAGGTCGACCAAACTCCCGTGTCCGGACGGGACCGGAGGATTCTTCGGAGGACGTCCAGGACCCGGGACGGGACATATGTCGAGACACACGGGGCCTCCGGCGATCGTGAGGTCCACCCGAGTACGACTACACGACAGTCGTGCGGTAGTCACACGTTGAAGTCAGGTCGGGGTGTCCGAGATCTGAAGAAGGGTTCGTACTCGGACCCCGAGACCTTCGACGGTGCTCCCGTTTTTACCGTAGTGTCTAGAATCGTCCAACCCGGTTCGAGTCCCCACTGGGATCCTATGTCTATGGGTTATTGGTCGTGTTAAGTCCGATAAAGAATTTGAGTAGAACATTATTTAGGGTTTCGTTTGGCCAGTCAACCAATGAGTGACGACGGTAAACGTAGCCAAATTTTCGCCCTGTCGAGACTCTCGTTCATAATTTGTGTTGGGCCGATGTTTAATTCGTAGGAGGATGAGTCACGAAAGGATCTAAGTAAGACCAAATACCACCAAAGGGGTTCGAATTTCTTTTTGAGATGAGTCTCATAGGATTGGTGAGTTTTTCGTGTCTCGAGTCGGTGATGGAAACTCCTGATACTGTCTACCATACTCAAATAAAACACATAAACACCAGTGAGTCAGCACAGGTTGAGAAACGTTGGGGTACCTTACATTGGCGGTCCGAGGAGACAGGTACCCTAAGAGGTCCGTCCTCACGACCTCACCCAACGGTAAAGGAGGAGGTCCTCTAGAAGGGTTGGGTCCCTAGTTTGGGCGGAGAGGATTACAGAGGACGTAATCGTCTTCTAAGAAATGGCGATCGCGGTGGACCCGTCGGGTCATACTCAAATTCGGTCTACGATTGTGCGTCATGTTACGGTACGTCAGGTTTGAGACACCAGACCCACAGACATCAAGACGTCCCAATCGCCCCCTCGAAGGTCTTCCCTGTCACCCGTGGCCTCACTTCTTGACTTAAGTTGGAAGCTCAGGTCGACCACCGGGTATCTTTCCCACCCCCGGTGGAGGACGGGAGGAGCCAGCGATGACATCGAGTCCGGGCCAGCAGAACCACCAGTGGTCGAGTCACCTTGGGTCGAGACACCGACCGTGTCCCTGCGACACCCATCCACCCCACCGGCGACCCAGAAGTGACCCGTCTTCGGTCTACCCTCGGCACCGTAGGTCCCAAGGCCCCCACCACAGTTGTAGGTCCCCGAGACCCCACCTCTCTCAACACCCACCACGTCCCAGTCCTAACCGAGCGTCGGCAGGGGTGGGGGACAAGACCTTCGGAGGGACCGTCCTGTCGGGAGACTGACTACCCTCTCTTCAGTCGACTATTTCGGGGTGACCACCCTACCCATCCCCACCGTGCACTACCCGGGAGTCCTGCCCTTCAAAGATCTCGACCGACCGTTTTACGGTCACGACTGTCTCCCGCTCCTCTCCACCCTTGGCCAGACGGACAGGGTCTCTCTCCCGCCCTGTCCGGTGGGGGTGGGCGTTGACCCGAGGGGTCGGAACCTAAAGAAGGAGTGTGTCCAGACCCTGCGATCTCGACACAGGGAGCGGACCTAACGGCCAGAGACCAGCCTGATAAAGAGAGGGGAGCCGGAACGGAGGAAGTCTGGTAGGGAGGGGCAAGTGGGTCTGGGGGAGCCTGGGGAGTTCCTGGTACGGAGGGGAGGCTGCCGGGGGTTGGGAGAGGCCAGGGGATCTGCTCCTTGAATGACAGACCCAGAGGCAGGCCCCGGAGGCGCCGGAGGCCTCGGAGTCCCTGGTGGCGGCGCGGGCCGACGGCGGCGGCCGCGAAGGTCCAGTGGTCGGGCTAGTCCCGGTCCCGGTCGCGGTCCGGGTCGTCGCGCCCCCGAGGCTTCTCGTCGCGGCCCTCGCCGTCGCGGCGAAGCCGGAGGCGCCCCCAGGGCCCCGGGCGGCTGAGGACGCCGACGTCGCGGCAGGGCCCGCGGTCCGACGAACCCGGCGGACGACCTCCCCTGCCCGTCCCCCTCGTCCCCCGCCTCCCCTCCCCCTGCACCCCTCCCCCTCCCGGCCCCCTTCCACTCCGACCCGGCGCCTTCCCCCCCTGCCGGCCCGCCCCGTCGCGTCCGGCTCCCCGCTCTCCCCCGGCACTCCCGGTGCGCGGCTGCCGACCAGGGGGGAGGTCCGGGGGCCGAGTGTAAAGGGTGGGGTGGAGCGGTCAATTGGGCTCTGGGGCGGGGAGGGGTGTGAGGGCCCTGTCCCGCCGCCGCCCCCAACCCCCCCCGGACGGACGCTGAGGATCGTAGTGGGCGGAAGGGCGAGGTGCCGCCGGGCCACGCGCGCGGTACGCCGCGCCGAGCTGAGAATGGGTCGGATCCGAGGCAGCAGGCCTCCTCTGACGTCCGGTGTGTCAACGCCTGGTCGCCCAGCTTCGTGACCCAGACGTCCGTGACGCACCCACGGCCGGCCAGGAACGGGGCGTCCGAAGAGGCGGGAGCGCCGTACGACGGCCTCGGAGATCGGAAGACGCGTATGGGGGGCGGCGGCCCTGCTCAGACCGGAGACGACGGGGCGCCCCTCCCTTGGCCCGCCCCGCGGTGGGTGAGGCGGGGTCGGGCGGGAGGACGGACGACCTCACCCTGGTGAGAATCGGGCGCCTGGTCGTGGGGTCTGGAAGAGAGACACCAAAGAGGTAAGTTGGTAGTGGGGATCTGTTGGTACCCCGCCCGGGATAAGACCCGAGACTTTAGTCCGACCCTGACTCTGGGCCCCCGAACCAGAACCCCGTGTCTCCTACCCGGGGAACTCGTCCTATGTCTCGAGACTCCACCGGAGGGGTTCCGGTCGGACATCAGGGTCCGGTAGGAGTGGTCAGGAGAAGGGGAAGGACGGAGGAGGAGGCCCCTCGGGAGGACACGAAGAATCCGTCGCGACCAGTCTAGGAGTTTGTGTTGGCCTCACGGGTGTGACAGGGTCCGGGGGCCCCCTGAGGGCGTGAGCCTCCACCGTGACCCCCTCCGTCACGGAGAGGCGACGTCGTAGTGACTTCCACTAGGGGTGGTCCCCTGTCCCTTCGAAGCACCTGTCCCGCTGAAATACCTGTCCTTCTCGTCCACAAACGATCTACCTCACTCCAGGTGACCTCGTCCGTCACATTTGTTTCCGGAAGCCGGTTTAGGTTTCCGGTCCATCACAACCCTGGTCTCCCGCCCCGACCCCGAAACTGACTCTCTTCGGTTCTGACCGACGTTCCCGTCACCCCTCGGTACCTCCCGAAAGTCGTCCTTCACAGGGTCAGTCTGGACGGACAATTCGTGACCGACCTTGTCTCACGTATCTACCCAATCCAGGTCCCTATCGAGTCAGAGATCGAGAATTCGTTCTCCCTCTGAGTCTGGTTGGTCATTTGTCTATCTGTCTGGTTCCGGGTCCTCCGCCATCCGTCGGGTGGGTGGAGCTGAAGAAAAAGGGTCCCGACACACACAGGTCCGACGAGTGGGGAGACAGAGTAGTTCCGGGGAGGACAGAGAGATGAGGGATCACAAACCCCGTCGGGGTGGACTGAGAGTGGACACAGAGAGCCCGGCTCAGAGTCCGTCTGTGTGTCGGGGGAACCGGAAGGACCTGTCTACGACCTGGGGGATGGACCTCGCCGCCCCCCGGCTCCGATCGTTTGTCGGAGTCCTTCCTCGTACCTGAACCACGGGAGCACCACCCGTCATGGTCTGGGGATTCGTGCGTCCCGATCTCCACGTGTCTCCTTTCTCATTGACAGGTCCCTCGTCCCTTCCCTGAGTCCCGGTCCTCATCTGGAAATCACCGAGTTCGTCCTCCCTTTGGAACGGCTGTCTTCCACCCTGCCTGTTCAAGCGTTCGTTCTCTCCCCGTTCCCCTTCGAACCGGCGACGGAACCCCCAGGTTCCGACGCTTACCCGGCCCGGTCCGGAGCTCGGTGTCCGGGACCCCCCCACTCCTCGGGGTCCTCCACAACCTCACCCACTCTAAGAAACTCGACACGGAAGTTTGCCTGGGAGACGGACGATGACACCTCGACGTCGGACCGGTCCCACCCGTCGCGTCGTTCCTCCGACCGTGGTGTCGGGTCCCGGCCCCTTGTTCGGTCGTCAACAAGGCCTCCTTTCTCCCTGCACTACCTTACTCCCCTCACCCCGATCCGGCGGGGGTCCAAAGACCGAAGTCTTTGAGTCTGCCGGCCGGAAGTCCTCTGGTCCCGGGTGACGGAGAGGCAGGGGACGGATGCCCGGTCGTTGAGGTACCGTCCTTCCACATCCGCCACCCCGTTGACGTTTCCTCTTCACCCGGACCCCACCCCCACACCCACATTCACACCCACACACAACTCCCCCACCCCCTCGGTCCTCGGCCGTGTCCTCGGTCCCGTTCCGTCCGGGAGGACCCCCCGTCTCCCCGTCCCCGTTCTGATCTTCTGACCCAGGGGGAGGGGTGGGGTAGTGATGACTACGACGATAATGGACAATCGGCACCCTGACGGCTCGGGAATTATCGCAGTCCGTAGAGAAGATTGGAGACACACACACACGAGAACCGCTGGGGTGCCTGACATCGAACGGTCCGAGGAGACAGGAACCCTAAAGGTGCTTACGACCTCACCCAACGGTACGGGAGGAGGTAGGTCCCCGAGAAGGACTGGGTCCCTAGCTTTGTCGTAGAGAACACAGAGGACGGAACCGTCCGAACTAGAAATGGAGACACGGTGGACCCGTCGGGGAAGAATCTTCGACTCACGGCTTGTTAACCCGTCTCCCTCGACTCAGAGTCCTTGGAACCCCTCTTGGATGCGGACCCCCTATCCTCCCGGCCCAGACCCCAGCACATGTGTTCGGTGGGGACGTGCCCGCCGGGACCCGGAGACAGAAGGACGTCGGCGAGACTGGGACCACCTCTCGTCTCCTCCACTGGCCGTCCCGGAGTCCGGTAAACCCCTCTCACCGCGGACCACCGCGTCCGGAGGACCTTCCTTTCTCCAGGAGTGACTTGTGTGTCCGAAGGACCCGCGGAAGACGCACGGACGTCTCCGTCCCTGACCCTGTCTCGACCGCTATCCTGAGCACACCTACCTCGGACGTCCCCCGGACTGAGGTTTGGAAAAGTGAACACGAAGGATTTATCCCTTCGTCCCTCTGGAACTTAGAGACAAGCCTACTGAATCCCCAATTCTTTAAAGCCCTGAAAGGACTATCCGGTCACCAACTCTGAGACTCGAAGGTGACATCCCCCGTGTCCCAACTTAAAGACTAGTCCCTTGATTCTAGGATGTATGATGCACGACGGTGTTTTTTTTTTTTTCTCTCTCTCTCTCTTTAAAGTGGTAGTCTGGTATACCATCTTCAAATAAGGAGTTACATAAAAAAGTATAGGAGACTTCAGTTTAAATAATGAAAATTTTTAAGTGGTAGACGTAGTGAAAAATTGACACTCTATGCTGGTTCTCCCACCTCAATTCAAAGATTTTAGTTTACACCAAGTTCGTTTACAGGGGACACGAGAGTTGTCGAAAATAAAATTGAACCATAGTAATGAGATACATACGCGTTCATCTTTTAATCCCTGAAACAACGACTTTTTGGGAAGATTAACTTAGATAATCGCAAGAGTTCAAAATTAAGTGGCTCAAAAAAAAATTATACTAATTAGACTCAGACAGTCCCTTTTGTCTCAGAGGAAACTAGACAGAGGGGGTTTTATGGGGGGTTTTGTGGGAGGGGTACCAAGACTGTGTCCACGATAGTACTACAGTAAAAGAAAAGTCTACCCCTTTATCCCTGACACTCCCCGTCTCCCTACTGGGACGTGGATACCCCCCCGGACCCCAGACACAGGTCAACTCGTACTTCACACCGGACACGGAAAGTTCGGAGTTTCTGTCCTACCCCTTCATTCCTGTAAGACGGACCACCTGTTCGAGTCACAGTCCCCACACCTCTCCCCTCCGGGGTCCCCGTCTCTCCGGGTCGGGGGTCTAGACCTACACTTTCGCGAGACTCTGGACCCTACGGACACAAGAAATGAATTTTAAATCAAAATAAACATTAAAACACTCATTATAGACTTGTACAAGAGTACTTTTTTTTGGGAGTGTGTTATGGCTTCAGCTACTCATTCTTCCCGGTAAAGAGACGGCAAGGGATCTCCCCCAGACAAAAGTGAGACAACTTCGGAAGGTAGGGTCAGAATGAAAATGCGGAAATGTAAGAGCCCATGGACGTAACTCTTTTAGTCCAAAACACAAAGTATCTCTCTCCCCGGTGCCCGACGCTCGACTGGCCAGCCAGACTCACGAACACAACCGAGAGAACACAGCAGAAGAAAAACCCCCGGTTTGGTGCACTGTACGTTCTAGAATCAAAGGACTGGTCCCTAGGTTAAATCCAGGACCGTCACTTCCGCACCTCGGGATTGGCGACCTGGTGGCCCCTTAAGACAGAGTGAGGTAGAGTAAAACAGTGTCGCCGGTCTCAGGGGGCTCAGCTCTAAGGGACCCGGAAAGAAACAAATAAAAACCCGACGGGGCCGAGAAGTGATGACGCTCTCCGAAGGAGATCAACGCCACACGCCCGAAGAGTAACGCCGCCGAAGAGAAAAAACACCTCGTTCCCGAGTCATGAACACCCTGCGTCCGAATCAATAAGGAGCCACACATCTTAGAAGGACCTGGTCCCTAACTTGGGTACAGAGAACGGAACTGTACCCCTAAGGATAGGTGACACGGTAGTCCCTTTCGGGAGGAAACGAAAAGAGTACATAACCCAACCGATTTTTCAAATCAAACCCAAAAATGTATTCTACAATACCTTTTTAGGCTTGATTTGAAAACCGGTTGTCTACAGTAAAATCGAGACTGTAGGTCCTGTGACGGTCTTTCAAAGGAAAGGATGGTCCCTCTCACTCTTCCCACACTACACCCCGGAGACCTGTGCCCCTTCCCAACCCTCTCCGTCCCTCCAGTCGAGTTTCAGGACCACTCCGGTCTCCAGGGGCCCTGGGGAGAGGGGAACTTAGGTTCAATGTGTTCCACTTTGGAACCTTGTCCCCCTGTCTCCACCCTCACGAGGGACTCCGACGAACAGGTCCTTCGTCAATCCTTCAGGAACGGGTCCGAGGGTCCGGGGAGACGGATAGGAATTCCGGGGTAGGGACGGGGGCGATGGTTAGTGTGTGTACGTCGGGGTCGTCTAGAGAGTCGGACCGGGGTCCGACCCCCCGGACCCGGGAGGTACACTCCAGGTTTTCCTCTGGGCCGGGGAGTCGGAGTGTCCCTCTCCTCCGGGGGTGGGAGACCCCGGTCCCGATATCCATGCATCCACCTGTCTCTACGACTCTGAACCACCCACCCCGGTCGGCAGGGGTCCGGAGTAAGTCCCGTGGTGGGTCCTCCCTGGTCCCTACATGGTACCCAGTTCGTCACGAGATCCAAGACCCCGCTGTCGTCCCTTGGCGTCTCTATGTCCGGGCTGTCACTTTGGTGTCTCCTCCACTCCTCCACGCTGTACGACCCTCCTTCACAGTCGTCGCGTCCCGCTGCCCCTCCCGGCCTCGGAACCCTTTCCGGGCCACGCTGGAACCTTGTCCTCCTGTCTCCAGGCTCACTGGAGCTCCTACAGACCCCTCCTCGCCCGATCCGGGCCCCTGGTTGACCGGTGTCGTTGGTCCCTCTGCCGTCCCACGTGCGGGTGGTGCCGGACCGGGACGCGGGGGAACGGAACTGGACACCCCTCCACCGGAGCTCTAGGAAGGAAACGTCTCTTGTTTCGTTCGAGTCCTCCTCCCTACTCGGTCCGTCGGGACCCGGGACTCGGAAGGACGGTGGCGGGGAGGTATGGTGAAGACGACCAACTACTGTAGCCGCCACCCGCTCCCACCCCCCAGATCAGGTCGTTTCTTCTCCTGTCTCTCGACCCCAGGGGAGAGTCGGACCGGCCGTTGTGACAATGGGTCAGTCTGGTTCGTGGGCGATGTACCATCGTAGTCTCCGTGGGGGACTCTACAGAGACCGTGGCGGAGGGCGGTTGTGGTGTCCCCACAGGGGTCCAGTGTCCGTGACCCCTACCGGTGGGTGAGAGGGCGGGTCTCGTCGACGAGTCCCTGGGGTCGGGGTAGGGATCCCAGTGTGAGCTCACCCGGAGTGTCGAAGTCCCATGTCGTCCGAGGCGTCGGGTGGGGAGTCGGAGGGGGACGGAGCGGGGCACAGACACTCTTCAGGAAAGTGTTACTAAGAGACGAACGTGCGAGCGTCGGGGTCCCCTCTGACTCGTCCCGTCCCCGCCACCCCCTTCCCAATCCACTCATCCGTAGAAGACCTTTCCCAGGGAAACTCGACCTCAGGACGGTCCATCCGGACCGGGCTGTGGTCCACACAAACCCCTCCCTGTAGGGCGTCGCCCCGAAATCAAGTTAGTGGAGGACACGAGTAGAACGGGAGGTGTGGGGACCCGTGTCGGTCGGTTGGTGAGGGGGGGTTGGGGGCCCCGGTGGTAGACGCCTCCCACACCTCCCGGTCTGGGACCGTCCACGCCACGGACCGGGTGCCCCAAAGAGACTCGGAGAGCTCCTAGAGCGGTCCGGTGTCCCGGTTCCCCACCCTTCACTCGGCGGGGTCCAGTACGACGTCCAACCGGTGTCTGGGGCTCCGTCACCCTGCGTTTCCGACCCAGGAAAGGGTGACGTAGTGAAGGGGGAGACACCGGTCCGACGAGACAGAATCGGTGTCGGGGTCCGACGGGGACGGAGACGAGCGACTCCCCACCGCCTCTGCGTCCACGGTCCGGCCTCGGGGGAGGACCCGCCCCTCCCCTTTATCGAAGTCGCGCCCCGGCCATACGAACCCAGACCCGACGGAAGAAGCCTCTCGGACTCGGGGAGCCCGGACCCGAGCTCCCGACGGGCGTTGGTCCACCGGACTTCTGGGTTTGTTAGGACACGGGGACTCGCTCGGGACGGGGAGACCGTCGGAACCACGGCGTGGGAGTGCCACTGGGACTATGGGGGGAGGGAGGGGACACAAGAGTCCCTCGTGCCTCGGAGTCCGACGGGTAACGGAACCTGGACGACGGGTCCCCAGGTACGGGTGGTAGTCATTGGTGGAGGCTGCACTGGCGGGGTACTGACACCGGTCGGACTCCAGAAGGTGATCGGAACTCCAAAAAAAACAAATTGTAGTGTCGAAGAGCGAGAGCCAGGAGTGCTCGCCGACCCTTCTCTCCGTAGTCAATCGGACTGGGGTCCGATGTCTGTCCTTTACCTCCGTGCAGCTCACACTCCCCGGACGGACGCTCTCGCACGCTGGGTACTCGTCCGTTCCCGTCGGAAAGGGTAGAGGGAGGGACCGTGGTCCGTGGGCACGACCCGTGGTGTCCCCGCAGCTCTGTCCGGGAGGAAGTGTGGCCGAGGGCCTGTCCCAGCGACCGGAGGTGACCGACCGACCGAGGTCCTGGCCTCCCGAGCCGAGGCGACACTCCGTCTCCGTCCCAAGGTCCCAAGGCCCCCGGGGCGACTCGAGCGACCTCGGCACTGTCGCGCCTCGAGGGGGTCGTGAACCTTCCGAGGGTCCAGGAGCCGACCTTTTACACTACGGTAAAGAGAACAATTTACCGTGGTCCACCGCTTCTTTTGCACCGTGTCCCTACTCTCTCCCTCCCTCTCTCTCTCTCCCTCCCTCTCTCTCTCTCTCTCCCTCCCTCTCTCCCTCCTTCCCTCTCTCCCTCTCCCCTCTCT